>JAPYZA010000977.1:0-23739 GCA_030522685.1 Eupelmus azureus | reverse complement strand
AATTCAAAGTTTCTAACGGTGAGCGGTATTAGAGACTTAGAGGACAATATAGATCACTTAAATGTGCGAAAATGATCTGTAATATGTATATAGTAAGTAAAAAAAATTGATATTAATAAAAGCTTTGATATGCTTTTTTAAATAGTAATAAATGTTTTATTTATTTCCAGTAATTTCAACTCAGGCTGGCCCCCTTAAGCCAGCAGAATATAAAACTTAAATAATCTAAAGAATTTAAATAATCTAAAAAGGTAACATAAAAACTTAAATATTTCTTTTTCAAAAGAGCCTTATAAGTTTTACTTACAACGAAAAACTAAGCTTGTTAAATCGAAACATCAAAGAAAAATAGAACCAAAAATAATAATAACAATTTCTATTCTAATACCTTTTCTGTTATCTAACATCTTTAATTGGGGCATTCATACGTAAAAGCTATGTATAAAAACAATCTAATTTTTAAATCAATATTTTCTACAATGTTAGTAACTACTTTTTTACTCCTTAATTGAGGAGTATTTTAGATTATATGATTCAGATTACTTCACAAGCGAAGCAACTTTATGTTTAGTGTGAAAAGTTATGCTTAAACATATAAAAGAAGTAATTTTATCAATGCAAAAATTTTTGAGTAAACAAATAACTGTAAACAATTATGATTGCTATCTTTTTTTACTTTGTATTGTGTTTTTTCTTCTGTCAGAGTGAAAAAATAAAGATTTATAAATCTGACAAAACATCATTTTCATTAGAATTAAAAACTAAAATTTTACCAATATATCATTTGGATCAAATGAGTGAAAACTCACCTACATTCATAATATTCAGAGAAAGAGTAAGTTTTTATTTTGAAACTGTAAATCTATAAACTTAATTTCAATCATAAAAAACATAAAATTTTTATTTTCTATTATATTTGGCAGGCTCACACTACATTGGAAAATATCATAGTTAATTTATATGTGAATAAATCACCTGTTATCGTTTTCAATGATAGTACAGCTCTTCCTCATTGTAATGATATGAATTGCTTTAAAATTTTGAACATCATTGGTATTTATTCAAAACCTGAAGAAATTAATCTAAATTTATGGAAATATACTTTTGATAATAGATGGAATACTAGATCAAAAATAATTATTTGGATAACATCTCAGTAAAACACCATAAGTATACCCTTTTATAAAAATTATCATCAAATATTTATATTAAATTGAATTTTTTAGCGCTGCTATAGATAAAATTGAAATTCTTCTACAATATTTTTGGCAATATGATTGTATAAATGTGGTGGTATTCGTATTTAACAAAGACTTATCTAAATTTATAATATATGGCTATAACCCTTTTATCATCAATAAAAATAAAGGGAGAGGTTTATTATATGAATTAACGTATAATGACAATTTTTTTCCAAATAAAATAAAAAATGCATACGGATATAATATTAAACTTTCCATGTACCATCATCCTCCATTCACTGTCTTAAATAATTATGAAACTATGTCATTTGGGCCTGAAGTTGAAGTTATGAAAACTATGGCTTCAAAATATAATTTCACAATAAGTTTAGTGACTTCAAAAGTAGATGCCAATAATTATGTTGTAAAATTAAAAAATGGAAAGGAAGAAGGACCTGTTGGTGACCTTTTATTAGACAAGTAGGTACATTTTTTTCCTAGCGGGGCGAAAGTATTAACTTCTCTTCCGGTGCTAGCGCAAACGCACTATTTGCTCACTAGGTGCTTAATATACTATTATTATGTCAGGCATGAAATAGGATTCCTTTTGCGCCTAAAGGTAGTACAAAAAATCCATTATTTCTAAAATTAGTTAGTAAAGTGTAAAACAATATTCACTATTTCATGCTTTTCAAAAATAATATGATGGAAAATATTAAATTACTTGATTCACTATTCAAATTACACATTCATACTTAGTCAATACCTATTCAACTTTCATAACAAAAAAGTCCTATCATGCCTTCAGAAAAAATATGGTATGTGCAACATGGGGAGAAAAGATATTCCAGACTAGAGTGAAATGTTTCAAATTATCAATTCTAGCTCTTATTGAACATCTAACTCGTGCTTCGAATTTATAATTTTTCCCCACTTGCATAATGAAAAATTTACTATTTTTTCTGTATTTTAATAGACAAATTTACTATACTTACAGATCTGATATATTAGGAAACTCTATATACATCAATACAATAATTGGAAAAAACTTAGAATTTGTTCAGCCATTCTTTTTATCCGATTACGTCGTTGTAGTACCGAAAAATATGGGACTTCGACCCATTTTACGATTTCAAGACCATTTTATAAATCCCACGTATATTCTTACACTAGTATCGTTCATTTTTCTAGCCGTGTACCTTTACCTACGAAAAGAACAACATCCTATATTAACAAGTTGGCAATTGCTAATACATCAACATTTTAAAAAGTTTAATAAAAGTTATTTTGAAAAATATTTTCGTTTTATGTGGATTTTATGGGCAACAATTATGTCTTCTTTATTCCAAGGCGTTATATACAAGTATCTAAGCATGCCCAAGTAAGATAATATTATGTTCTTTTCGAATTTTTCTAAATGATAAAAAGCATTCTGATTAAATAACTCAATTTTAAAAATAATAATTTAATTTACAACTACAATAATATAAAATCCTTAGAAATATTATTTATTGGGTGATAAGTGATTTGTAATAAAATAAACATAATTAAATGAATAAATTTTTTACACAGCCTACCATTTGAAATCAATACACTTGAAGAATTATACAACAGCGAGATAAAGTTATCAGTTAGCAATGTTATTATTGCACCTCTTACTAATTCAGATGAAGAATATAAAAGAAAATTAGGAAACAGAGCCACTTTATTGTTGAAATTGCATAATTGTTACCAAGAATTTGAAAGTACTCAAAACGTATCTTGTGGAGTAGATATAGCTGATGCAATATTTTATTTTAAAGATTTACTGAATTCAAAAAATCCAAGAGCACATATAGTAAATGAAATTCTAGGCAAGTTTTGGATTACGTTTGTTGCTAAAAATGGATTCCCATATATGCATCAGCTACAAGATACGCTCCACCAATTAATCGAAACTGGTTTTTTTTATAGATGGATTATTGTAAGTTGGATGAAGTACCTGGGGACAATGTTTGTAGACGAAAGAAAAATGTACTCAGCAGTATCTTTGAAATTGTCATATTTTAAAATCCCACTAATACTTCTTATTTTTGGTTGTATAGTAGCTGCATTTGTATTCTTTTTTGAAATCGTAACTAATTGTGTAAAAAATCTGTTAGGTACTAGCAATTTAAAATAAACTTTTGAAAATTTCATATTAGGCTCATTATTTTATTATCCTGTATAACGTGGAGGAGCCAGTAGAATAGTTTTTGAACAATTCATTTATTATATGCTTAGAAAATAGCCTTTGGAAACATTTAAATTCTAGGCAGTAACACGGCAACAAACTGGAAAAATTTTTGTTTATTTTTCCAGCCTTAAAAAATAATTACTTATGGTATATTTGAAGATAATCATATTTTTCTGATCGTGTATCTTGACAATATTTTCAATTTAAAGTCAAAGGAGAACAATTAAGCTGTACGTTGAGTTGTACATCGTTGTTATGTGTTATAATAAAAATTTAGAACTGAAAAAACATTATACCTGTAATTACGTATGTAGCGTTATGCATGTGTATGCATTCAAAAAAACATGGCAACAACTAAGTATTATTCATAAAATTTTGAAAATTGTAAACAAAATGCTCATAAAAATTCACAAAAAACATATTAATTCTAAGTTAATTCTGAGTAAGTACTCACTATTACTATACTATTTAATATTTATTTATACTTGTGTTTTTATGTGAATTTTGATTTAGTAATAGCATATATGATAACATCTGCTACGTACGCAATAAGTTTTTTTTTTAGCATTACAAGATTAAATGACTCAGTATTAAAACATATGAAGTACAGTAGTACCATGAAGACTTTGTTTTATTGGTTTAGTCTGTCACAATGAATGGACACCGATTGTGTACAGTAACAGTGTTTCTGCTTTGCGTATTTTATAGAATTTCAGCTAAAACCTATTTATTGCATGCCTTCATACAAAAAATTAATGCTTTTATTGATATACAAACTCAAACCGTTTACGATTATCCTATGATTTATGCTTTCATTGATAAAAAGGTAAGTTTTGTAAAACTCTTTTTCATTATTTTATTACATAATATTAAGAAATTTATTAAACAATTGTCATTTACGCTACAGGTCGAATCTGAGTGGTCTCGATTGATTCTGAATACTTATTCTAAGAAGGTACCTATAGTTCTTTTTCACACTGATCATAAAGTTGAAAATTTTGCATCATCAAATCGTATTAAATGTCATCGCGTAATTGCAATATTTGAAAATAGTAATGATATTGATGTAGTCACGTGGAAATATGCAATCGGTGACAAGTGGAATCCCAATTCCGAATTTATTATTTGGATTACAGGAAAATTTTGTTATCATAATAATTATATTGATCTTTCAAAAAAATATGCAGAAATATCAAACTATCTTATAGGACGTCGTTTGACAAAACAATCAATTACTACCTCGGTACGAAAATTGTTTGAAGATTTTTGGATTCATAATGCAGTAAACGTTATCATAATAGCTTTCAATGAGACTTCAGAAGATTATGATCTACTAGCTTTCAATCCTTTTTTACCACTGGGGAGTAACAGAAGAGGCAAACTTTATATTATGAATAAAAGCGACAAATTATTTCCGGATAAATTTGAAAATTTACATGGTTATCCATTAATTATATCAATGTTTCAAGAACCTCCTTATGTAGAACTAACCGATAATAATACTAAAATGTTATCGGGAGAAGATATAGAATTTATTAAAACTTTGCAGTTAAGAATGAATTTTACTATTGAATTATTATCTGATGAACAAACAGCAGTGAATTATGAAGTTAAGTTGCCCAGCGGAGAAAAAGTTGGAATAATTGGAGATATACTTCGCAATAGGTACATTTACAAAATTATTTTATATACATGTACATACACACACACGCAAGCGTGCGCGCACGCACATACACACACAAATTACTGCAAGAGATTAAAAAAATTTTCAAAGATTATATATGGTTTACATTAAAAAATATTGTATATTAATAAAAACTCAATCTATAGTATCAACTGTTTAAAAAAAAATCAGTTTGATTTATCATTGTAGATCGGAAATTTTGGGAAACAGCGTTTCTATTGATGTAAGTTTTGATCGTCAGGTTGATTTCCTTTATCCTCACAATAATGGCAAATATCACATCGTAGTACCGTGGCAACGTCCAGCTTCAACCATTTCCATAGCCGGTAATCACTGGTTTTCTTGGAAAACTTTGATATCTATCTTACCAGCGCCCTTTCTTACGTTATACTTATACCTACATAAAGACCGCTATCCTGTGCTTGCTACTTGTAACCTTCTGCTTCACCAACAGTTTTTAAAAATTAGTCAATCCAATTATGATCGCATAATACGCTTCACTTGGATAGTGTTCGCGATGCTCATACTCCTGGGATTCGAAGGCCGTCTTATTAAAATGTTAACATCGCCGAATGAAAATGATCAAATCAATTCGATAGAAGATTTCGACAAGAGTAATTTGACTTTAATAGTCGGAGACAAATTGTTTGATTCCATCAATGGATCGAGCCTTCCTATCATAAAGAAGATTGCTAAAAGGACTTTGACAGAATTGAAGCTAAGTGCTTGCGTAGAAAGATTGTCAGAATATGGCAATGTAGCCTGTCTATCAGATGATATTGCTGCTTTACTTACTTTAGCTAGAGATTTCTCGAAGTTAAATAGAAAATATGAGCTTCATTTTATGAAGGATCATCTTGGAGATTTTTGGATAACTTATATTTTTAAAAAAGATTTACCGTACTCAACAAAAATTGATGAGATATTATTACAGTTGCTAGAATCTGGGATTAAGCAAAAAACGGAAAAGAATACTACAACCTACATTATTTCATCTATAATAAAAATTGAATCAATAGATTCTAAGGAGATAAAAATTAAGCATTTAAAAGTTACAATTATAGTTTTCTTTTTCGGTTTAGCAGTATCATTTTTAATATTTTTGACGGAGGTCATTATAGGAAGAAAGAAAACTTAAAAATGACCAATTGCAATAAAATTTATTCTATTTTTTAATAAAGATTAAAAAACAGTATAAAAATATTATAAAGTGAGTCAATGATGTAGTGATATAATTTATAAAATATTCATAGAAAGATATTTTTTTTTATGTCATTACATTTTCCCGATTCGCACTGAAAAATTTCGATTTATTACAAATTCAGTTTATTTATTTTTCATGGTTTATTTTAAATATTAGAAATAAAAATATGTTTTGTTTACTTATTAAATGTAATTAAAAAATATCTGAAGTTAAATAATGTTCACGTGAAAATATCAAAATATATCTTTCAAAATTAAAATTTATTTGTATGTATATAAATGTTTTGTATTCCCTTATCAATTAATAATATTATTAAAATAATATTAATTGATAAGGAAATAAAAAAAATAGGGATTCTTCTGGAATCTCGCATATTTTTGAAAAAATCAATTCTCTTAAAGTATACTATCATAATAACATTAAAAGCTATTTTTCTTATTAAAAAATAACTTATCTCCCGATAAAGCATTATATCTTGCCAGAAAGTTGAATCAAGGGGCGCGGCAGCGCCCCCGATGGCAAGTATAAGTAACTAAGTTACGAACTAGCTGAGGGGCCGCAGCTCATGCCACTTATACAGCTCATTTGGGGTTTTCTAACCTCTTTGATTCTTATATTTATTTTTTCTATATATTTTTCTTACGAGAATTATATATTTGTATATAGAAAAAAACATCCGTAAAATACAAATAAAATTTTGCAAAAAATTTAATAGAAAAAGATGCCTTTATTATTAAGATAAAGACGTATGAAATTTTCGACAATTTTTCTCCGATCACGAATTTTGTTCTTCTTCGCTCGTCGATCTTGTTCATCAAAATCAGCTATACTCTCTATCAAAATTTTATGATATGAGCAACTTTTATAAAAAATATTTGCTGCTTATAAAAGTGTAGATTCAGGATAGACTTATTCAGAATCGCTTTCGGAACAGAACAGGTTACTGCTTCAAGAAAATTTAACCTTACGTAGAAGGACCAGCTAATTATTCAATTATTCAAGATTTTATGATTCACACAAGTTTTATAAAAATAATATATATATATATATATATATATATATATATATATATATATATATGAAGGTAAATCTTTAGTAAGCCACAATTAATATAAGCTAAAACTAAACTATTTTAGAAATTAGCTAAAAAAGTATCAGTAAAAATCTTTTCCATAACTTCCATAACTTTCGACCAGATTAATATTTTTTTATTCCGTAAAAAGCAAATTATAGCTTGTTTTGTCTAGTTTTATTTTCTTTTCGGGAACATTAAATAAGGCTTATACAAACCAAACTATTACAGTTTTGCGTGTAAGCTATTTTTTGTTAAAATACTAGATTATAATACTAAAACAATTTATAACTCGGGTTTTAAGGCCTATTCAAAGAAACCCTGAGACACGGGTCTCCTTATTTTGACCAAAGAAGACCCTGGAAAAGTTTCAGCAAGATCCATAATCCACATCTGAGACACTCTCCTTGTTAGTCGTAATGATTAACAAAAATATTGTTATTATGTTCGGGAGATTACGTTATGTAACCTAACTTTTCATAAATAAATGAATTTCGGTAATATGCGATTATGTTACGGTATTTGTAATTCTAAAACTCATTACATTGATTTTATAATCAACAATTATATTATTTTATTACCTGATGTCTAAGTGTGATAATTACACTTATTATATTAGTAATGTTAAAAAAAAAGATAAAAATAAGCAAGTTTCTAGGTTTCTAGAATACTGTTAAAATGGTCGCTCTGGTTAGCAGGTTTCTAGCTAATTTTCTAATTTTTAACCTATTTTTAACGGGTCGAGTTTATTTCTAGCTAGAATACCGTTAACATTTCTACCAGTATTGTGGCATTTAGCCCGCATTCTTTATAAAAAACACAAAAAAGATATAGATAAAAATATTGTTATCCTTACCTTAAAAATAGTACTATCATAAATCGTTTATTGTTACTTATTATTTATGCACAACATTTTTTATAAATACAAAAAGAAAAGACTCGAAAATAAAGATTAAACATATTAAAAATTTGACATCGACCGCAATTAACTTATCTGTTTTCGAAAATGAACTGAAAATAAAGTCCGAATAATACAATGTTTTGGCCATATAATAAGTTCTAAAATCGAAATCTCATTTTAGAACGGATAACGCCATTTCTATGTAAACATAGAAAATATAGCCAAAAGGTGTCTTCTTCACACTGGCGTTTAACCCTGCTTTACCCTAAAATCTTACAATATTTCTATTAAAATATTAAATTTATACTAGCTTTAACAATTGAGAAAATATCTAAACTTCTAAAAAATTCAATGATTTGATTATAGCTTTCTTAGATTTATTAGCAGAATAAAATCTTACACAATGATTATATTATAACATAAAATTAATCAGCCAAACTATACCATGTTTTCACTTTACATTTTAGTACGTAAGCAATGATAACTAATAAATACTTCTTTTGTAATATCACGAAATCACAAACCATCGCATGAGAATTCATTTGAAAATATTGAACATTCTCTAATGTGCGATTAACATCAGACGATATTTCCATTTAATATTACTGATATCTATCAAATATCTAAAAATCTGTTTAGTAATCGAGTAACATAAAATCTTTTTATCTAACCAGTTATATCTATTTCGAAACAAAAATGAAATAACTACATTTTTTGTTAATATATTCTAATATTAAATGACTTTCATTATTTATATATTTAGAAAAATTGTTATTAAAGGTAAAATTGTATTTTTATATATCCAGTCTTATAAGATGATTAAATGCCAATGGTGTTTCTTCGTTTTTGTTATATTTTGTATCTTCAATAAAATATTAGCAAAAAATTACATTTTACGCAATTTAGTACAAGAAATTAATACTATTGTTAGTTATCACATACAAGAAAGCAGTGACTACCGCATGGTACATGTATTTGTTCACGCAAAGGTAACAATTAATTTTGTATGAATCTGGAACTATTAATACATTCATAAAGTCTATGAATTAATATTTTAGGTAAAATCAGAGTGGTCACATATTATTTTAAATGCATATTTTGCAAAAGCACCTGTAATTCTTTTTCGAAGTGATTATCAACTTGTACATTTTTTATCCACAAATCACTATAAATGTCAAAACGTCATAGCAATTTTTGAAAATTTAAACGATATTGATTTGATCAAATGGAAACATACAGTTGGTGAGCATCAATGGAATCCCAGATCAGAATTTGTCATTTGGATTACAGGGAATATTTTATATTCAAAAAGTTATTATTTTACTCAAAAATTAAAATACATTCATAAAAAATCAAAATATTTTCCAAAACAAATTTCTTTCCCTTTTAATTCCGTGAGACAGCTGTTTGAAGATTTTTGGACTCTTGATGTGATAAATGTCGTAATAATTATGTTTAACAAAACATCTAACGATTTTGATTTATTGATATATAATCCTTTTATTCCTACAACTGATAATAAAAGAGGCAAAATCTATTCTATAAAAACTGGTGAAAAAATGTTTCCAGAAAAATTTACTAATTTATACGGTTATCCGATGAACATATCAATATTCGAAAAATATCCCTACGTTCATTTAATAAACAACAATACTGAAATGCTATCAGGTGAAGATACGGAATTCATGAAAATATTGGTGTCGAAAATGAATTTTACTTATCTAATAATTTCTGATAATACAACCGCATCTAATTATGAAGTTAAACTGCCTAATGGTGATATCGTAGGAATGTTTGGTGATCTTCTTCTGAACAGGTAAAGGTATTAGAATAAAATAAAATGTATAATATTTTTTAAATATTTTAAAAACATTCAATTAATTTTTATATTTTGAAATGAATAGTCGATATATTAATTGTTTAGGTCGCAAATTTTAGGAAATAATATCTATATAAATACAATCTTCGATCGAGATCTCGAGGCTCTCTATCCATATAACAGCATAGTCTATCACGTCGTAGTACCCAAAAATCTCCGGATTTCGCCTCTCCAAGTGATCAGTGAGCATTGGTTATCTCAGAGTACTTGGGTGTATATACTACCTGCTCCCCTACTTACTCTCTATCTCTATTTTCGCAAAGAGCGCTATCCTATTTTAACTACGTGGAAGTTGATGGTTCATCAGCAATTTTTCAAATTAAATTCCAGCAATTTCGATCGAATTATACGCTTCACTTATATAATTCTCGCTATGCTTCTAATTTTAAATTTTCAAAGCCATTTGGTGAAAGTAATCACCTCACCCAATCAAAATAGAAAGATAGAAACATTGGGAGCTTTAGTCCGAAGCAACTTAACACTGATGGTCAGCAAAAACACAATCGAGTCCATTGGAGCATCTAGTTTTCCTGTTGTAAAATATTTAAGTCAAAAAGCAAGCACAGAACTAAATATTAGCGAGTGCATAAAAAGACTGATACATAACGGCGATGTGGCCTGTGCATGTTCAAGTAGTATAGCCACTTTACTTTTGATGACTAGTATGACGGATGTTGAAGAAGAATATTATCAACCTTCCGTCATGCAAGATTCGATAGGAAGTTTTTGGAGGACATTCGTTGTCAAGAAAAATTTACCTTATTTAGCCGAATTTGATTTGATTTTAAGAAGACTACTTGAATCAGGTATCAAACAGAGAGCGAATAGGGAAACTATAAACTATTTAACTTCGTTTTTATTAAAAATAAGACGTAAGAAAAAATTTAAAACTGTGAATATCGAGAATTTAAATTCATCACTATATGTATACTTTATTGGCTTAGGGATTTCATTTGCAATATTTTTAAAAGAAGTAATTTTTAATAGAAAGCATTGTGGAACAAAACAAAAAGTAAGTAAGAAAAAATAAAACAGAAAAAAGATATTATTTTGTTTCAAAATTATAAAAAAATACAGATAAACAGTTTCATTAATTTATAAAATTATTTAATATTTATATACAAAATGCAAAAGATAGTAATAGAAAGATATTATTTTGATTAATACATTCTATATTTTCTATGAATCCTTCTTATAACCAAGTTCTTCAAGAAAATTGCCGTATTTAAAGGGCCTCGCGAGGTGCATACAAAATTTTGTTTTGGATCTGAAAAATTAGTAATAGAAGTAGATAAGATTTATTTTTTTTTATGTATTTGCTTATTAAATTAATCAAATTACCGAAAAATGTAAAAACAGAAATTATAATTTTTGTACAATTTATCAAAATTCGTTACAACAAACTTTCTTCCAATATCAAAATAATTATAAACCCTAAAGTTTTTATCGTGCAAAGCAAGGATGCACGCGCACTTGCGATCCCGTACATATATATATATCCTCCGTAATCGGGTCAACTACATCGCCATTCTTCCTCAGCACCTTTGCTCGCGCAGAAACTTGGACAATGGGCGTCGTGCAATAACTTCCAGACTATACGCGCGAAGAAATAATACCCTTCTACTTTATTTTAACGCCGCAACTCGGCAAGAGTATATAGAGCGCGCGGTAAAATCGGAGAAAATTCATTACGTCAGGGATGGTGCGGCCGGGAGTAGTTTGAAAAGGGACTTGACTGACTGTCTTATACTCGAGGCAAACGAAGCGATCGTAATTATATTCATTTGCGCGCGCGGCGTGGCGGCTGCATTAGGATGCAAATTCAGCTCACTCCGGAATTACCAAAGTTCTGGCCTCGGAAGGGCGAGGAAACTCGGCGGAGGAGGAGGAGCCGAAATAAGACCGAAGTTTGGAGGCAGGGAGGGAGCTCCGGCACAACCTTAACCCGCTCCTAGAGAATATCGGCTCCTGGATTTAATTATTTCCTCACAATGGCTCTTTACTTTACAATAATTAGCCAGGACTGTGCGAGCGCCCGCTCGTTCTCTCTGCAGTTTCCCCTTGGCCAACCTTGAACCAGTTTGCGCGCAGATATGCATCCTTCTCCTATTCTAGTTTTATATCTAGCCTTTGACGAATGAAAAGACGAGTGCAAGTTTCCCTCTCCGTCAGCCTCGTCGCCGTCAGTCTCGAGAGAAGGTTTAATCGTTTCACTGATGAGTGGCTGCCTAGATGTGTATGGGCCGAGATAGACTTGAATAGAGGCTGAGAAGTACGTCAGTTACAGGCTAGCATAGGGATGAGTCCCGACCGACCGCTTGAGAGCTCGTGACTGCTCTTTCCGCTTCGGTGATGAGCGTTTTCTTACGAAATTCAGAAAACTTGTTACAAGACTTTTGTCACTCTTAATTCTTGTGTATGTAAATCTGTGGTTGTTAACTATCTCTTTTGTATTTTTATTTTTTACTTATAGATTACTGCAAGGTAAAAAAGTTTTTTCATGTGACCGATATATTATGCATTATTTTACATTTAATATAATAACTCAGATGGAAGTTTAAACATTACTAGACTGATAGCGATTTGACTTATGTGAAAAACTACGTTTTTGCCTTCGAAGCACGACCGTATTTCTCAAAATAAATATCTAAAACCGTTGAAAAATCGATTTTTCAAAGGTTGTGGAATCTTTTATAAAATCAAATCTTGCAAAGCGTAACTTCATGACTTATATTTTGAAGTAATTGCATTTGTATTGCCTCAATTTCGATTAATCGTAACTTTCAATTCCAAATGCTTAAATAAGCAGGGTTTATTCACAAGAAAAGCGATTTTGGAGTTTATTAAAATTTATTTATTACTAAAATATATTAACAAAAATTTACCATTTTTATTTTATAATCTGTATATAACGAAATAATTGTACGTCATAATAATCTAATAATGAATAAATACTTTTTAAATTAAATTAGATAACATTTGAATATTTTCATATCACATTTATTAAACTCGTCTGTTTCCACTGAACGCTTTCGTTTTCGGAACGCCCGATACAATAAAATGCACTTCCTCTTTTCCTATACCTCCCAAAGAAGAATAAAAAGAAAATAAGCCGGCGAGCTACACCAACCAACCAACGAGCCAGGAACGCAGCGTGCGATATTTTCATCGATATTTCCAGTCGCGCGCGCGCGCCCGCGTAAAAAGCAAAAAGGAGCCGGAGCGCGCAGTGCGGACTGACCGACAGAGATTTAGGTGCTCGTTACAGCCGGGGGTTTATATTCTCCCTGCGCGACGTCGTCGCAAAACGCGAGGCAAGAAGCAGAGATATACGCGCGGAAAAAAAACTCCCGGACCGCCCGGCGCTACCGAAAAAAGGAACAGAATGAGCTGCCGCAAAACCGAAGGTAGAGAGACTCGGACCACGTACTACAAAGGAGCTTTATCTCGTTCGAAATTTACGCGATGTGTGTACGACGTAGTTCCTTTTTCCCGGCCGTCGACACACATACACATCACGCGCCAGCTTTTTTACCTTTTTCTTTTCTACTTGTTCCACCCTTTCTATTTCATTCGCTCGCTCTTTCTCGCGCACACGCGTACACTTTCAGTCGTAACTCCATATAATGCGTAAAATGCTGCGCTCGACGGAGAGTCCGAATTAAACGTAAAATTACGCGTACTTCTGGACTTTCTCGTGGCCTTTTTCCGCTTTCCCGCTCTCTCTTTTCCCCCCGATGTGTGTAAAGGACGGCTCGCGCGGGCTTCAATTTCAGGCGTTCGACAAAAGGGTAGTTTCCTATAGCCAAGAGGACTGGATTTATGTATGTTTAAAGAGACGTGCGGCGAGAAACCGGATATGACTTAATTAATGCAGCGAGGACGAGTTAATGTATGCGCTCGCGCCAGATGTTTAAACTTCAGTGGCTCAAAAGTGCGAGCGCTCTCTCAATTTGAATAATAAAACCGAGCGCTTGAAGTTCAAGCAAAATTGTACATTCGAGGGAAACGTGGAAATAAGTCGACGTGGCCGGGAAATTTGAGGGTAGGCTTGCGAGGAGACGAGTTGAAATGGTTTATAGGATTATGATAGAATGAATTGCGACTTTATATTTACGTATGATTTTATTACTCATTACAAGTACTAATGTATAGCTCGTGAAAAAACAATAGAAAATTTTTGCTTACAATATAGAGCTTTCATGGCTTTAAAATTATTTACTTATTTATTTATAGATACAAAATTTTAATAATTATTTATTTTTTATTTGCCTAGAAACTTAGTAATAAAAAAGATTTAAAATAAAACGAAAAACTTAATAAAAATGCAAAACCAATTAAATTAAAAAACCTGAAGTTTCTCCAGCGACTATAGCAAATACTTTTTAATTGCGCGCGAGGCAAGCTTTTCACGGTGGCCTGTTAACTTTTAATTATTCGCGTCGGGCCAGATTATTGTAATTGATTTTCATCCTGAAGCTGGCTGGTCATTTCCACGTACACGTACACGAAATAGCCGGCGGTTGGTTAAAATTCAACTCGCTGAAATAGAGCGAAAGAGAGAGAGAGAGGGAGAGATCAACGCTCGGCAGAGTCACATATTAATTTGTTACGGTCAGCGTGTCGATGCGCATTCAGCCTCGTCCGCGTAATTTCCTGCAATTCTCCGTGTACCTTTTTCTCTCTCTCTCCCTCTCTCTATTTCTCTCATCGCTACACATCGACGAACGAGCTGAGGGAGCAGGTGACGTTGCGAAATTGGAAAAATCCGTTTTCAATCTTTGTCCTCTCGCGAGCGAGCGATTTTTCAGTTCAGTATTACGTGGAAATAGGTTTGCGCGGGCGGCGGGCGAACGCTCCAGGCTCACCTTTCGGAGGCATTGAATCGAGAGTCGATATATAAATTCAATTTAACGTTACGCTCTCGCATATATAAGTATTCTGAAATAATGAAATAAACATGAGTGTGGAAATATAATTTAAAAAACAAAACATATCAAATATGAAAGTTGTTTTTCGACACATAGGATGCTTTTTTTTAGATAGATAGATAGTTATATAATCGTTTATTACACAGTTTAAATGAATAAAATATTATAATGTAAATCATAGATAAAACCACAGATTTAGTCAAGCTTTAAAATTAAGTCACGCCTACAGCACTGCTAATAAATTTTAAGGTATAAATAATAAACAATCAGTCAGAAATTAAAAATTTGATCTTAAATTAAATCACTACAATGTACATTTGGTTTCATTCTCTCTTTAAACAATACATTCAAATTCATGGTATAAAAAATGCATGTAAAAATAAATTATTATAGAGCACAAGCACTTAGGTCAACTGCAGATGAATTGTTACACAGATTTTAAAATATGTAAAAAATAAATAAATTAGGTGTGGAATAGTCTGACCGGTGATACGTCCTTGTGTACTTAAATCTAGAATGAGCCGTAGGTTTCTAATTGAGAAAATGAATAGAGGACATAAAATAAAATTCGCATTTAAGTATTGCCGAACATATTTTTTGACTTTGTAGAAAATTATATTTTATTTTCAACAGACAATATTATCGGGCATTTCTTTTATGTCGACACTAAATTTGTATCTATTCCAAACTTTTAGTAATCTTTAAAAAAATATCATTTTTTATAAAAATAGATTTTAATAAAAATTTCACTTTACAAGCTAGCACCTTTTTCAGTTTAAATATTTCTTTATGAAATTTTTATACGATGAACTTACAAGTATTCTACTAGAAAGTTTTCTGTAAATTTTCAGTGCTGTTTGTATTATTAAAAAACTATATTATTTTATCTACAAGCAATAAGCCGTCTGCTTGCTGCGCGACGCGCATAGCTAAATTAAGTCTGACAGCTGTATTGTAGCAATGCAGGATTTTCTAAAATATTTAGAGAACTATTTTAACTTTTGTTTCTGTATTTATGTATAATTTTAATTCATTTTAGTTACCATTAAATAATTTTGGCCAGTTACCATTTAATTTTAAAATGATCTTTGGTATTTTAATTAAGCTTAAATAAGTAGAAAATATTGTATGAAAATTTCATAACGAAATATTTAAAACAAAAAAGTTCTAGGGAGTTAAATTGAAAATTTTATTAAAATTTATTTTCTTTAATAGATTTTGTACCCTCTTAAGGCCAAGTGAAATGGTGAGGTAGAAACCTACAGAGAATATTAATGTTTACGACATAATTTTTGGATTCCCGTATAATATTCTGTAGAGATATCTACTCGATCCTTTTACATCCCCTCAAGCGTGTGCTTATAAAACTTTACTTTTTCATCAGCTTTCATTGTATTTTTAAATACATATTTAGAAAAACGAATTGGGAAACCTGGCTAAATTATTCTTAAGGTTTTATAAAAATACAAAAGTATAAAATGCTTTAAATTATCTATTGTTTCAGAAAAGAAATTTTGGAAAAGTTATTCCTTTCTTATAACCATAACATTTTTTCTTTTTCTCTTCGTACTGAAAAGCACAATAGTAATAGTGATATTTTAGAAAATATATTAATAATTTATTATCTACTTTGTTTTTAAATATTATGATGTATTATACACCAATGAAGTAGAGACATCAGGGTTTACTGCCAGAGTGAAGCAAGGACAATAATCACCCGAGAGAATAATCAACTTTACTTCAGAGGTCCTTAGAGTACTTATTCTCGCTTTTACTGTGGCCACTTATTTGTTTTAATATATTTAATGAATTTGTATTTAATATTATTTAACTTTTTATAATATTTCCAATTTCTTATTGTTCATTATTTCCCTGTAAGGAAGGAAATAAATGTACTTCATTTCCCACTGGAAGTGATTTTATTTATTGAAAAAGCATTATATAGAGAATCAAATGCTACTTTTGTTTCGCTTTTTGGGTCAATAAAGTGGCTTTTACAGATGAGTCAGGAATAAAGAAAATTATTTCTTTGCTAATGCTAATGAATTGTAAGCGACTGTTTTTATTTTAAAAAACTAAATAATGATTATTATTTAACATATGAAAGAATTTTTTTTAAATATCTTAATTGGTATTGCAAAGTTTTTATTTCTTGATCTTTCAATTCCTTTTGTCGTATAACACCCCTAAAACCAATACCAGTAAATTATAAATTCCTCGGGCTATCTCGTTATCAAATAGACCTACATCTGAGGGATAATTCCGCGTGTCTAAGGCAACGCGCAGCTTATTCAGCCCCAGCTGGTAACGAGTCAGCTAAAAGCCACCTGCGTCATCGAAACCTACATCTACCTATACGACGTGAATTTCTATACGTATGCACTCAGCGAAGCAGCTATGGACCTCGAAAGCTGATGGTTACACGAACCTTAATGGGGTTTACCGCATGAATTCACGATAACGCAACATTGAGAGGGATAGTTTGCGTTATTGGCTTGGCGTCCTTTACTTGAGGTCAGCTTTTGAATGCGCGCATGCAGGAAGCTGCGCAGATAATGCGCGGCCCTTCGATCACAGGATTATGCTCTGTCTTCGAGAAGATTATGCATTCACTTAGGCGTACGTTATAAACTTACAAGATTGCAGAAATGCGCGTAAGAGGAAATTAATTTGTTTTCGCCGCTTTGCATATTATTGGAAGATTTCAAATAAATTATAGTTATAGCATTTCAAACGAAAATAAGTTTTTTCAATATTTTAGAATTTGTTACTTTTAGAAGCAAGATTTTTTATAAAATATACGAATTGTGCAAAAGTTTTAGAAAATGCGATTGATAAAAGATTAAACGAAACATTGACTTAGCAATATATACACAAAAGCTGGATTTCGAGTAAAATCTTAGTTTAATAAATAAATCTAATAACGACGTGAACGCAACTAAAACAAATAAAACAAAAACAAAAGAACTTTTCTTTTTGGAAGAGTGAAGGAAAAAGAGAAAAGCCGAGAAAATGCACATAACGAAAATACTCTACACAAACAAACATATATCCTATGACAAAGTTATCGCAAACAAAATAATTTCATAGACAGCGACATAAACACAAATACGAGTTATACAAAAGTAAAAAAGTGAAGTAAAGAAGATTATGAAAATGTAATAGTATAATAGAAAAAGAAATTTTTTTTTTTTTGTAAAAAGAGATTGTATTATAAATCAACTATGTTGAAATAAGAATTTTTATATATATATATATAATATATAAAAGAACGCTTCTCTCAGTTAATCAACATACAAATAAACAGATATCAATAAAATACACAATAATTTTTATAAATAAAATACATGTAATAAATTCTCATATGTTTGTAATCGATACGTTGTAAATTTTATCGAAATGCCCATGATTTTAATTTAATAATTTTTTTCAATTTGAGCAGAACATTTCATTGTTAAATAATAAATAATTTTTATTCATTCTGTATAAAACGATATTATTTATTCTAGCTATTCGCGCACCTCTTACTCATAATAAAGAACAACAATCAAAAACCTTCCATCACCAGACTTAAGTTGCAAACTTTCAAAGCTTATCTTCACAATTTGAATAATGCAAAACTAAATCACCATACTCCCGTCCACATTCTCCCCACATATTTATTATTAATTTTCCCCAAATATTCACAAGACGCTCGAGCTCACGTATATATGTGCTTGTGTTATTCGCCGCGTGATAGAGTGCGCCCCATTAACATACAGAGACCAAACGCGCGCGCGCGTATAATTAATATCGAGCCAACGGAGCATCTTGAGACACACGAGACGTGCCGCGCTTCCGCGTTATTATGTAGTTGGGAGGGGAAATAGATGCAGCGCGTAGCTTCGCTTGAGCAAGGAAATGACACTTGTGCAAGCGCGTCGCGAGGCTTTAAAAAGTGAGTAATTTGAATTCTAAATTAGTTGCTGGAATATTGTAATGTGAGGTTCGGGATTTCGGAGTCCCAAGGAAAGTTGAAATTTGCGGGATGATGGATTTCTGATGCAGCTTTGGAAGTTCCGGCTCGAGGCTATGTGTGCGATTAATCAATATCAAAATTTAAGCTAGATATAAATTTGGAGATTTTAGAGAATTTAACAACTTTAGCAAATTTTGCCGCTCGTGCGCGTCTTAGATGTGCACGCTTGGAGGATTGGAAAATAAGGAGAAGTAAAGAAGAGCAAATGCAGGATAATGCATTATCCATTATCCATTATCCTTGACTGGCTTCTCTTTAAGTGCAAAATCTGTGCCTGTTTTCCGTTATATCTTACATATACCATGTTTAACTGAAGAAGAAAAATCCCTGAGATCAGGCTCGCTTCGACTTAAGCTATTTGAAATGCTGTTTCTTATTTGTTTCCGTACTCTCTTTTCAGATTACATGTAGCTTTATTTTCCGGTATAAACCTACTTAATATCATAACATTTTTCCATTTCTACCCTACATTATTAAAACTACACGCAAGCATAAAATTGAAGGCAAATCAGTCACTATCCCTAAATTATGAAAACACACCACACGGATATAACTTAGCTCCACCATCCATACAAAAAGCTAGCCAGCAAATTCACATAACTGATCGAGCGAGGGCAATTCCACTCGCAATGCAGAGCAGAGCGCGAACACGGCTAATCAAATCTTCTTACGCAAGCAGCCGTAAAACACTTTCGCCCCAGATCTACCTGAAGCTCTCGGCGCGCAGAATCCATAAACTCGTTCCCCGTTTTTCTCCCTCTTAACGACCCCGTATTTTTCACACTTAAGAAAAAAAGCTCCCCCACCCCCCTCCGCAGTCGGAAAAACGCGCTTGCAGCGGCATTTTTCTTCCGCGAATGAGCTCCGACGGTTTTACACTCTGTACCTGAACTGCTGTTAGCCGGCTGTACTTTTAGCGCTTTTATGCGCGCGCGCGCGCCTGGGGAATAAGAAAAAGAAGTTAATCGACTTGGCCTATCCTCGAGGCCCCTGAACTAGCTAACGCGGCACGTGCCGCGCGTGTATACGTATATAGCGCGGCGCGCGCGCGCGCGCCCGGCGCCATAATAACTTTGCGACTGCTGGAAACGACAGACCGTTCTGGTCCGCTGAATGTGCAATGAAAATTGCCGCTCGCGCGTCCCTGGCAGAGCTGCCGCCGCCGTTGCATTCGTCGAAAATTTCACGGCTCGGCTGAGCTTCGCGCGATATAATTTTGCGCGACGCGCTGCTTGCCGGAGGGGACGCCTGGGAACCGAACGCGTAAATTAAAACAATGCGAGACGCGAGGAGAAAAATGCGTGCGCACGCGCTTTGGTGGCTCGGTGAATACTGTCAGCTGATGAATTTTAAAAAGGCTGATTATTTGGTGATGAATATGGATGGATGGTTTGAGTTTTCGATTCGAGGGGAATTGAAATATCGGAAATCTTTGTCTTGATGGAGGTATGTTTTTATTTGTTGTAAATTCGTTGTGTTGGTGATTTTACAAATTGCGTAATTTCACGAATTCATAAATAAAGAATTAAAAGCCAGTCCGCAACAGAGAACTAAAACAATACACTTTCAGCAGGCGTTTGAATGTCATTCAACTTTCGCGTACTTATTGATATAACGAAGGCTCGGCAAGGCTATAAAATCTCTTATCCTCTCAATTTTGGCAACAAGTGAGCCCCCACTTAACTTCCCCTCGACTTATCGGACAAGAGCCTATAAAGCAATCTAATTCCTGCTAACACCCTCCGAGCTTTAACCTCGTAAAACGTCGACTCCCCCGATAAAATTTCGCGCCAGCCGCAACGCGCAGCCGAAGCAGCGGGCTTCGTTTTACCAACCTGTCAATATGGCATTTTCCTCGGAGCGGTTCGGCGGTAAAAGTGCCGGCTTGGCCGGGGCTTAATTCACAAGGCCGCCGAGGCGGACCGGACGTTTTGCATATGGAAATTTCGGCGCATCCAGCGGAGAATGGCGCGCGACATATGAATAAAATAATGCGACTTCGTGAGGCCGAATATATAGCCTCCTCTGCGGACCGCGCGAAACTCGACCGCAGTCCTGGTTATGTTTTACGGGATGGTGCGGGATGTGCCTTGTGCGTTTTCGTTTAGTTTGACGTGTAAATGTTTTTAATTGAATTTGTTGCTGGTGATACTGGAGAGTTTGAGCTTGAGACGTGGATGTGCATAAAGTTGTGAATTTGAGCTTTTATTTCGAAATGGAATGGATGTTCTTGCTTGGTTTCTTTTGCCTTAAAAAGGAATCAATAAATAGATTATAGAGAGCTGCATTATGGGGCATTAGGGAGAATGAAAGTAGTAAGCGAGTAAGAGCCCGTAGCTGAGCAAAGTTGCGAAATTCTCTGTTCCCAGAGGCAAAAAAGCAAAGGTAAAAATTGTCTAAAACACTAAAGCTTTATACTTTTAGTACTTTTATACGTTGTTGGCAAGTCATGTAAAATTCATAATTTAACTCCCTTCTTTGAAATTCTACATGTACAAGATTTCTATGATAATTTTTTTTTTAATATTAAACTATATATGACGTGCATAAATGAATAAAGAAAAATAATATTTCGAACGCTACAAAAGTAATTTTTTAATCTTATGAAAATAAAGTACTTTTTTACAAATTATCCTCAAGTTAATTAAGTCATTTAATTTGGCCTTATAGATAAATTTTAAAGAGAGAATCAATAAAAGAATTTTCATATCGAATTCACAATTGAATAATTCTACTTCATAACATAATAGAATTATAAAAGTTTTATTTAAATAAATTTACAACATTTTTAGTACTTTATTTTTTTCTAAGAGAAACTTTTATAAATTTAAAGAGACATTGTACAAATGTTTCTTGTTAGAAGAGATGTTTTTTCTAATATTTTTACTACTATTTAAAACATTTATTCGAGAGAATTTAATTACCAATTACTTCAAACAAGATTTAATTGCACGTGAATCGTCAATACAAATTATACGTATACACGAATCGATAAATTCATATCGCGTATAAACGAACATCGGTACTTGTGCACTAATGACGTTATTATGTTCGTCGCTGTGAAACCACTTTAAATTGCCCGGCGTAGCTCCGATGTTTCTATCTCTGTAAGTACAATCGATACACGCTGCTTTCACGCTGCCCTGTATCGTTGATATTCTAGCGTTTCAATAAATAAGAAGCAAAATAAGTTGAAAATATTCAACTCTATAAGCTTTTTATAATGAATGAAAAATGTATGTGTATAAAAGTAAAATACGATAAAATTAAAAGGCTAGAAAAAAGTTATGAGGAAAGGAAAGAAGATCCGTAAAGTTATATTAAAATAGTTCTTCCGTAATGTTTTGAAAGTCAAAGTTAAAAATTTTATTTTTTAATTAAATTCTTCACTCGTCCATGCAGTTTATATAACCGTTATAAATTTTAAATAAGAATGGTTAATGTTGTATGTAATTAATTTTAATTAAAATTCTTCTGCGACGCTTCAAAATGTGTCTCTCATATTATGTAAACATTTATTGTATAGTAGCAAAGAGTCTTTCATTAAAGATGCTTTCAAAGTAATTTAAATAAATAATAGCTATTTAAAATTATACATAAAATAGTAATTTAATAATTATTAAATAATGTTTTACACCGTATTTTTTAATTAAATATACACCATCGTTTATCAAAAATAACAATTGCTAAAAGTATAATCGTAAATCTAAGAATTTTGTTCGGTGTCTCTAGAATGCAAAATTCATATCTGCATAATCCATACACTTCTTTTCTCCGCACTAATGTTCTTTGCAAACTTTTGTTATCAAGTACCCGAGCGACAGCTACACGTAGCCCGCGGGCGCAGCCCGACACTTATAATACTTTGAAATGGGTCAAACTAATTTCCCGACGAAGAAACGAAATGGTAAACATTTCTTAATGCTCAAGTGATTATCTGTTTTTCACTTAACTTTGATTGTATAAAAGAAGGTTTTCTACTTTTACTAGTTTAGCATATGCGTACTAAAAATCCTTTAATGCCCTTACGCTATTGAATTTCTAAAAAAAAAAACATTTTGTACGTCAGAAACATCAACATCAACTCTCAAATACATTCCATAAACTCACAAACCAACCAAAGCCTCTAGTTCTCTCACACTTGAATTCGAGAATATCCTTAAAAAAAGAAACTCGCCCAGCAAGAAAAAAAGCAAGTCCCAGGCAGCGAGCAATGGAGCCCTAAAAATAGCGGCTCGCGATTGACGCCAGAGTCGTAAACGCGGTGCTCCTCAAGTGCACTCGTCCCCGCTTTGCACCTGAAAGGGCGAAAAGTTAAGCGTCGGCGGGGATCGAGATTTCCGCGAGAGCTGCTGCTGCTGCACCTGCAGCGGGTGAGCGGCGGATGAGAGAGAGAGAGAGAGAAAGAGACAGAGAAGTCGGTCGATAGAGCTCCCGGGGCTTTCGCGCACACCTGGAGGGGAGGACGAACGCGCGAGAAAGCGCACTCTGCACTCTCGTTCTCATTAGCCGAGAGCGAATCGGAATACGTCGGCGAGAAGTAGCTTTTCATAGAGTGGAGCTTGGAGGTGCCGGAGAGGTGATGGATCGAGCTGGTTATGGGGTGGGAGGAGGGTGCAGATGTGGTTACCGGGTTGGGATGTGTGTTTTTTTT
>JAPYZA010000976.1:0-27750 GCA_030522685.1 Eupelmus azureus | reverse complement strand
GGATTAAAAATATGTTGTTTTAAGACCATTTGATTTGGTCTTTCTTTAATTCAAATTAAAAAAACTTGATGCTTTAGCTTGTAAGATATTTTTACAATGATTGAAAATTACATGAAATATTGTATCATTATAATATATGATCAATTATAGAAAATGGAAGAGAACTGCGAGCAGCTTGAAAAGGACATCGTGCGTATCAAAGAAGAAAAAGAGAACAAGCTGCAAACAGTATCCAGCCTCGAGCAGCAGATAACCGAGCAGAGAGAAAAGATCACTAGAGCCGACAAAAGTCTCCGAACGATCTTAAAAGAAATCCAGAATAAGTGTGTCTGCACCTCCGAGGAAATGATTCTGCTCCAAGAGGTACTTACAAATTCAAAAGTAATTTCTCAACCTTCTATTTTATACTTATTTTCTCTAATCTAATCTTAGAGGGACATAGCGCTGCGAGAGCTACAAGAACTGAACACTCTAGCTCTGCAGCGCGTAACCGAATTCACAATCCGGCACGTCGAAGCCGAGGCCTACGTAAAGAAGCTGCTGGACGAGCGCAATATTAGCCTGCCCAGCGTTTATTACCTGAATCAGCAGCTGCCATCGTCGCTGAGCTCGAGCCGCTGTGCCAGCTCGACCAGCAAGAGTTCCAGTCGGCTCAGCCTGTCGCGACAGCCGACTAGGGAGAGCGTAGCGCTCAGCGGCTCGGTGATTAGTTTCGAGGCTGATTTATCAGGTGGCTTGATGATTTTGATTGTTTTCTTCATTTTTGTATGATTTAATAATACGAAAGTAATAGTCATTTAAACATAAATAACTACAATATTTTAAAAATTGATATTTGCAAAGCTCCTTTCTTAATACCATATGTATATATCATTCTTTTTGAATAAGCTTATTATAATTTTTGTTTTAGGATCGGACTCAATTAAAACTCCAAAAACATCTATAGGAAGTTGGCAAAGTAGGTCTTCCAAAAGAAAGTGAGAAAGTAATAAAATTTGCATATGTTTTTTATATTTTTCCGGCTTTTTTTAAGCTTCCGTACTGTGCTGCTGATCTCAGTTTTATCACGGACATAACTTGTGTAGAAAGATTTTTATTTCATATCCTATTTTTTTTCCTACAAATAGCGTATCATTATTTAATTAAATATTGTGCAATATAACAATAACCTTTTAATAAATATAAGTAATTTGTAATAAAAATAACGTCTTATCAAAATTATAAGCTAATTGTTTTTTTCTAATAAATCTAGAGGTATACAGAAGGTGCTTTACAATGTCTGAAAGACTTGATGGAATACTTACATGTATACTCTACATACAAGTATACCTACATATATATTACTATGTGGTTTTCAAATTTATAGCAATTATAATAAAATAGAACATTTTTATTTTACTTTATCAAATTTTAATTAAATTATAGTCATATAAATCGAATCTACAAGCTAGACTACAAGCTAGACTAGCTATTTCAAATAAATTAATATATGAATTGAAAATAAACGATATTGGATAATGAAAACAATCTTTTAAATTAATTTTTATTACTACTTTAAAAAATGACATTGACATTGAATTAACTTATTTAAATTAATCTTATAATTATAGCAAAATTAGCTCAAATAACTTTTACAACTTATTCGCTTATTAAATATACCTGACTTAAAGAAAGATCAGAGTAATTACAGCACGATCAAAACTACTTTTCTATGCTCGTTATTTTTAAAAAATAATGTTAGTACAAGGAAAAAAATTAAATAAAAATTTTTTATGATAAAAATTAATTCAATTTAAAAAAAATGTTATAGGATATTAAAAATAGGATAGTAAGGATTTTTTAGGCTATTAAAGAAAAATAAAAACAAATATTAATTATTTTATTATTTTTTTAATTTTTTCTCCAAACTGACATACAAGTATCGTCGATAAAGATTTTCGACTTTATTTCTTTCCATTTCAATTCTAAAATTTTTTCTGTACCACTATTTTTTCCAAATTACATGCTAGATTTTGGCAATCGATTTTTTCTGTGTAATTTTTTTTATATATATGTATATATTTTTATATTTGTATTTATCGCTTTGTTGATTCTCGTTTGTATTATAAGTTTCTTTCCGGCACTCACTTTCCTTTCTTAAAATCACTTTATTACTTTTTATTACTCTTTCTTTGAGAGATAAGTAAATTATTTAAATCAAACAAAAAATGAAATTATTTTTATAAAATATATAATACTATAATATAACTTAATTATAATCGTACTTTAATAAAGTAAAATTAATAATGAGGCATTAAAATTACTTGATTTAACATAAATATCATTCATTTTTTTATTATTTAATTTTTCCAGTTACATGACTTAAATATGTTAAGTTATCTCTCAAAAGTAATCATTTTTAACTAACCATTCTAAGATTTCCTATCACTGATATATTTTATCACGTATAAATGAAATGAGAAACTGTTTTCTTTAGATTAATCTGACGAGAAAATTTTCATCAGCCTTATTATTAGTATTTTAAATGTACTTATTAGTTAAGATTTGAAGATTCAGTAAGGAAGAAAATTTTAGTTTTTTTTTATTTGCAATATGTCGAGATATCGCTTTTTAAATTTGAAGCGTGAATAAACTTTTTCATAGAATCGATAAATTATTACAACCTATACCCATATTAATCTCGCAATACTTTAAAACTCGTGTAAAAATATTACAAAATTTTATAAAAAATTAAATAAAGTTTGGCCTGATAGAGACTAAAGCACTAAATTCAATCGTTTAAATTGATTGCTGATTGAACATTAGATTTTTCCGTAGTTAATTATCTTGATTGACACTGACTTATACAACGCAAATTTCTCAACTGATCATACATATTTACACATTCTGTTTTCAATATATCTAAGACACTTATCGTTTCTCCGAACGACTGAAAATCAGAATAAAAATACGTAAGAAACTTATTTTCTCAAATATAGTATAAATTACATACATTCTTTATTATTATCACAATAATTTGGCGAAGAGATAAGAATAAGAAAGACAAATTCTTTATAGAAGCGCTTACAAGTCTTTAAATTCGGGTAATTGCCAGCGCTTCATTTCTTTTAATTAATGTCGCAATTTTTTATTATTTTATTATCTAAATTTCCAATATTCTTCTCGACTCATCGCGAAGGATTACAATTGAAGTATGACTTAATGCAATGCAAAGTTAATAAAAAATATATTCTAAATTAAAAGAGAATATAAACATTATAAATAAAAAATATAATTATTTATTACTTTTTGACGTTATCACTTAATAGTGATACTAATAAATTGTTGCGAATTGGGTTCCAAAGTTCCAAATACGGCCAGTCTAAGTTTACTTTAGCAAGTCCAAAAACACAGTTCACTTCAAATCAAACCTTTTGATAAAAACGTAATAGAAAATTTATAGAAAATAAAAATCAAAAGTAAAACAGGTAAGCTATCCATGTAAATCTTCATACAATAAGAACGGGCAATTAAATAAAAGTTATAAATGATCGACTATTAAGCTAAATTAAAATTTAAAAGGATAAATCCTTTTAAAGGGAACATTGAAACTTTCTACAACATTACTCGAGAAAATTAAGAGGATTTGAATTATAATGTTTTTGGATCTCTTTCAAAAAATATCGCTGAAAAGTTTCAGCGAAATCTATAGTCAAAAGGTTTCGTATTATTCTTGCAAGTTTAATATGGCACTCTTTGAAAAAGTATAATTTATTACAAAATTTATAAATGATATTGTAAACAGAAACTTCGGAGAACAGAAGTTTTGGAGATTATACTTATTTTTTGTATTCCCCAAGAACAGCAATTTAAGAACCAATGCAAATGTAAAAAGTAATCAAGAAAATAACTTTGCAATGATTAAGATATCTTATATAAGTTAGAAGGTATCTTAAAATGAATGTTTAATTAATAAACAGTGATTTATAGAAAAATGAGCAGACTTTTCAGGATTGAGTCGGACGAGTACAACCTAAATGATTCTATGTGCACTCGATACGAGCTTAATATGTGTAATGATCTGTATTTTATATTATCTTCTTCTTATAATCTTCGCTACTTCGCAATGTAGCAATTTACTTTTCTATGTACATTTCTATAATATTTTTTTTTGCTTTATTATTTTTTGAATCCGAAAACAATCTTGCAATATATTATTATTAAGTAAATATACTACTTTCCTTAACTGTCATTTTTTAGTTTAAAAACTTTTCTAAATTTTCTTATAAAAAATAGTAGAGAAAAATGAAAGGAACATTTCAGTTAAAAGCAAATTCAATTAAAGACAGTGATTAAATGATATTCGCCTCCTATTTGCTACAGAAAAACTTTTGACGTTTCATGAAATTCCTTGAAACGTCAACATTTTTATTTTGACTAAATTAGTTTGACTTTAATTAGTGGGAATTAGGTTATCTATTTAAGAATATTATAAAATATTATAAAATAACAATTTACTGTTTAAATGAAAAAATCAACGATAGTAATAAATATATCTGAAAATGGTACATATTATATATTGCAAGACTGTGTAAAAATTCATTTTCAGTAATAATAACTCGGCACAATATTTCATTATTTCTTTGTAAATAAGAAAAATTATATTTTATTTTTTAAAATATATGTATGAGTATATATTTACTATACGCGCGTATGGTTGTACTTTTGATCAAAAGTGAGCGCTCGAGTTCACAAAGCGAACGTACGTACCTATACATACAATACTTTATCGTTGATAAAACATGGTATGTCTGGGAAGTTCTATTTTGGCACTGTCTTCGCTTCTTTTTTATTTAACAATAAAAGACCTTAAAGATATACTTTATGTTACAATTTGCTTTTTATACTATTTTTTATTTCTACATTACATAGATTATTACTCCTGGATTTAAGATGAAAATAAAAGTACACATTGTGCATCGAAAAAATACTCTGAAAATCAATAGAATATTTTACGAAAACTCTATCGAAATTCTATTTGTTTTTGCTTTTACGTGTGTCGAATTTAACTGGTGCTGAATTTTCTTTTTAATAGAATTTTTTGATTTTTATTCAATATATTTTTGACAGTAAGTAATGGAATATTTCTTCTTATATAGTATCTCTGAAGCAAATTACAGCAATCGAATCACATGAGATTTTCACAAACATTTATTCATATGTAATTGAATTCATATTTATTATTCAATGCTATATATCGTTGCATGAAAGAAATAAAATACTATTTTGGAAAAGGTTTCAAAAAGGCAATGTTTTTCCTTCATAAAAAATTGGGACGATATTCATTGTTAGCAGTTTAAAATTTGTTGTCATTAGTCAGTTACGATTGTTAAGTATACAATAAAAAAAAAAAAATTATTGAACAAATATAAAGATATTTAAAGTGACATATTTTCAAAAGTCTTTCCGAAAAATAAACTTTTTGAAAACTGTTTTAATAGATCACCTCTAAAAATCTTTTCCAAAATAGCAATATTTCTCTCAACCGATTATATGCCCCTTGTACGTATATATACAATTTATTACTTTTGGCCAGCTATTTATGATTTTGCCATTGAAAGTTTGACATATTTATTTGAAATATTTTTTATACAGATAGATTCATTACGATTTATATAGACATAGTATAATGTCCTATTAGCACCTGAATTAACGCTCTATATCGATTCTTTATTTCAGATTCGCAAGTATTAATCTTTTGATGGATTTAGCGCTTTGAGAAACTTTATAGAATAAATAATACAATGATTATTAAAAATGAAAAATACTTTCAACATATTCGAATATGAAAACATCTACTTGATTTTTCATATTTGCATAATGAAATTTATTTTGTCGTTTTAATGTTAAAATATAATATTAAATCAAATATTGACTTTATATTATATATCTTGTTAAGATTTGTAGAGTGAAAGTTTGTATTATACATTACACGTTTACACGTGCATGTACAAACATTGAATTTTGGAACTTTGCACCGCTCCTTACTCCTTTCGGACGATAACTGTATATTTCACAAACTTTTTTTACCTAGATTGAATTTATTTTAGAAGACACATCCAGAAAAATATACTTGATTTTGCTATGCTTTATTTTATAGCTTTGTATTTAAAATGTTATTCATTCAATATTTGCACAGAAAATTATTGAAAATTATGAAAATACATACTATATTTACCAAACTAAAAGTTCTATTTAAAGAATTAAATTTTTAACCTATCTGTTTTGATATAAATTATTTCATTCTTTATCGAATGATGAAAATGTAATCGGAAGTTTTTAAATGATTTTTACCATTTAAATTACATCAATTTTTAGATTTTTTCACTTAAATACAGACATGAAATATACTCTCTGCAATATAATTCAATTTTATTCAATTTTATTTTGAATAATTATGAACTGATCAATGAAATTTCGCCTGCGAAATAAATTACAAGTATTTTATCAGCTTTCTACAAAATTAAAGGCTTGTTATTTTGATCACATTCATTTCAAATTAAAATTATTTTTAATTATTTATTATTTATATGCACCTGTTTTTAAAATCATAGGCTTTTATTAAAAAATATATCTATTTCTTAATTAAGAAAATTCTTTAGAATCATGAAATTATTGTGTATAATTTAACGTGTTGAAATTAAATTTTTAGCAAAATATTTTTACAGATTTGGCAACACTATAAATTATTATTTGAATTGATCGTCCGACAAATATATTTAACAACAACATGAGGAGTTACAGTACAAGGATATTATATCGAGAGAAACGTCATGAAATCAGTCAATTCTTAAATAGAAATTCAAAAATTTTTCATATTCGTATATACCTAAACGTAAAATAAGAGGTCATGAAATTACAGATTTTTAAATAAATCGTATTAAAATGACTCTTATTAAAATTCGGAAGACTTTAATTACTTTCGAATAGAGGACTTTTTAAATGAACTTTTTTTCAATTAAGTCGTACAGTATTTTTGGCACTAAGTTACGAGTTACATTCATTGACACCGAATATTACGTGAATTTATAAAATGTCACGATTTTGCTTTGATAAATCACAGTATTTGTTGTTTATCTATAAAAATTAATCCTCAAGTTGGAACACTAAAATTTTTAACAAAACGTATACACACAGCAACGGATAGAAGACAAAGTTTAAAAATATGTCTTTCAAAAGAAATCAGAAGGACGTGCAGGTAAAAAACTCATCCGTACGTAAATTCAAAATCCGTTGACACTATATAAAGGTATGACCAAAAGTTAAAAATTTTAGCGTTTACCTAAAAACCGTCACCACGCCTAAAAATGGTAAATATCTCGCGCATTACGAGAGTCTGATGAGGAAGGTGACGAGCGGCTTGGTCTGACGATGATCGTCTGATGTTAGCCGGTCTTAGCTGTTGTTCATGATGCTGGTCGATCGTCGCGAGTAGCCGCGCCTCGAGACCGTTTCGCCCTGGGCCTCGCATTCGCGCTTCACCCGGTCGATTATGTCCGCCACGAGCTTCTCTTCCTTCTCGCGCTGCTGCTCCCAATCTGGGCCCTTGCCGATCTAAAGCCCCATACACATACATGCTTTTATATGTCTTTTAATCTTAATTGTTATTGGTTCTGAACGTTTTCATTTTCAGTGAAATGTAAATGTAAAGGAAAAAAATTTGTATCAAATATGTATAATAAGCTGACCATTAAGAGGATGTTCAAAAAAATTATTTAAACGAGAGATTGCATTATTTGACATTAAATTTCTTTTCGATAAGTCTGACTTTCTTTTTTATTTATATAGTTAATATGAAATTAAAAAACCCTCTTTACCAATCTTTATATACAAGTGTATAATAAATTTTGATATATTGTCTTTTAATAAACAAATAATCCTATATATAAACTTAAAACTTATAGTGATGTGTTACATAAGTGTGGAAAATATCATTATTTTTTTTAAACATAAACATTTCTTTTTTCCTATACTGAAGCCAGTGCGAATTCGCAAGACAATGCGCAAAGCTCTTCTAAATATTTTAAAACACATTAATTAATAAAATTTGATAAACAAAAAATAAATAATAACAAGCAAAGCTTTTAAAAAATATATCGTTTAAATACGTATACTTTCGTGCGATAAGATTAGCAATAAATAATTTTTTATCTCATGCATCGGTATGAAAAATAAATAATTAAAGAAAAGGGTATATTTTATGCAGAACAACAGTAAAATATTTTTTATAAAAACCATTTATTAACAAATTGCGAACTATAAGCATCGAGCGATTGAATGCGTATATTCTGTAGCAGATTCAAAAAACCAGATTCTACAGTTTTTTTTCTTTCGAAAATCAGCTCGAGAAACGTAACAACACAAATAATTTGTACTCATAAGTATAGGAACTCTTTTCGCCAGAAAAAATGTTTCCTATTTTATTAGCATAACTCACGTAGAAAAGTTTGTTTCATTTAGTAAATCTTTTCTTTTACTTTCGCTACATCAGCCCGACTAGAAGAATACGAACGAATGTACGCATTAGGATCTGGCTTTCTAATTAGAACAATCAGGGTGCACACATACATATAATATATGAATGATAAAAATGTACATAATATATGTAAGAGTTAGGCGATGAACAACAAAAGTTTAATGCAGGTTTTACAAGCATTGCATACGCGAAGGTATAATATTGTGCAGCTACATATACATGGAAAGTAATAAACAATTTTTCTGTTAAAATTAATAGAATTGCCCATGAATGTCGGTAAAATTGTAAGAAAAATGAGGATCGTCGATGTATATAGAAAGGACTTTTTGCTTCTTACGAGCAGCAGCATGTTGTACTTGAGGACCGTCAAAAAATTTTGTTACACGATTCAAATTTTAATAAATGAAATATTTTGACAGTCCCAATAAGCGCGCATACTCCATAGGACTGTGGTGTAATACTAAATCCGCTGTGCAGTGAAATGCAGCGCAAAGCAAGGATCTAGCAATATCGGGATGACGATCCTGCAAGATCGACACATTATACAATTATAGCTAGCTGTCGTAATGTCAATTCGCTTACATCGGCAGGTTTCCTGCCCGTCGACCTCGGATGATGAAAATGATTGCCGAGCGTCGAGTTTTTATTGTTCGCCAGCGGCTCTTCCCTGTTCTCGTCGTTCTCCGCGTCATCAGAAGACGAGTGCCTCGAGCTCAAGTGTCCGATGTAGCCCTTGCGCGACTTGAAGTACGCGTTACAGCTGTGGCACTTGAAGAGGGGCGCAGGCTGAGCCACCTGCGAGCTCGCCGTCGACGTCGTGCTCACGTGGAGTTTGTATTTGTGACGGTACCAGCGCGTCCGGGACGGGAGGACCTCGCCGCACCACTTGCAGACCACCGAGCCGTCCTTCTGGATCAGGTACTCCAGCAGCTTGCGCACAAACATCGCGGCTCTTTATATAAGTATTGGGTAGGCTTAAGGGCTACTGCTTCACTTATTCGCCGATTTTATAGCTATTTTTATTTTTTATCGAACTTCCTTGTCCGTTCTTATACCCATTCTTTAATTAATAAAGAAAATCTATTTTTTATCAACAGTATTTGTATTACATAAAATTCTTATACATGACAATTTTCAATGAATTGTAAATATTTAAAGATCATTTTCAACGAAACTTCTGGAATCATTTCAATTTAATAATAGAATACGATAAACAAAAATAATTTTCGACTTGCATATAAAGTTATTTGATGCTGTGTGCGTGATTAATGACATACAAACAGTGATTTATAATATTAAGCAGCTATTATGAATGTTTATAAACATTCTGTATATGAAGATGTTTCATTTAGAAGTGTGCGGGTACCCAAAAATATTGGGCTAACCGATCCGTCGGGTTCCATTAAGTTCGAAATTATCAGATGATATAAACTTATTCCACATAAGTGTTCGAGCAAACTGACACACTCGGAATAGAATTTTTTTTCTATACTCTTAAATAACAAATAAAATTCCTTTGATTGAGGTACATGAAATTATATTCCATCAATAACTATAAAAATTAAAATAGTCCGATTATCACTGAAAGATAAAAAAATTTAATAGCCCGGCAGTTTTACGGGTATCCAAAAACTTTGGTCCGATCTGATATCCTTTAAAAAAATCCGATTCAACCCGAACCAACCCATGTTTTTGGGTACTTGCACACCTCGTACTTTTTTTTCTTAACTTATCAAGATAACAAGTACAAATTATGAAGAAAAATCATTAATTTGTAAAACGATATTTATTTGTTTTATTCAAATATACTATGAATACTTTTGAAATCACGGATGATAAAACACAATAAATCCAATTTGAAAAGTTCGTAACAATTGCAGTATTCTTTTTTAATATGTCAAAGAAACAAATAATTTAAATATTCCATTTTAATATTTTAATTATTATGTTTATAAAGCTATTCATATCATTATAGTTTTTCTAATAAAATTATTGTTTACGCTATTTCGATTTTTCAACTATAATTCATGTTATTTAATGATTGGTAATATTATATATCATAATAACTCATTCGGTTTAACTATTAGGTATATGTCTACAAAACGACTCTAAATAATTTGAGGATTCTATATAACAAAAACCTATAAATATTGCACGCAAGTTATAACAAAACTGACTAGCATAAATTTGTCCTACAGTTTTTGAAATTTTCAAGGCTGTATTAATTTGACTTTCCTTGACATCAATCTAATAAATTATTTCACTAACAAATTGACTAGACAAACAAATTTTACCTAGAAAATTGACTACACAGTCGATTACAAAAATATCGACTAAAGATTGAATTTACTAAGTCATTTGCATCATTATAGCATTTCCTTTAACGTATAATAATGATAATGATAATACTATAGCATTAAAAAACTTATGTATCAATTCACGAAAGGAATCACGGATTTCTTTTGTACTCAAAACACCAATCACATTGAATGAAATTCTCCTTCTCACTCCGTCACATATATATATATAAATATCAAATATTTAGAAAGGTAAATTTTCAATCAGTAGAAAAGTACAAAGGCAGCGGCAGCAGCGCATATAAAAAGTACATGAAAACTAGTGACGGAAAAAGGAGGTGAAAAAAGCCGAAGAAAAAGCTCAGATCCTCGGTCTGAGCTCGGCCGCCGCTAGATCTCGATCGAGCCTATAGCGCGAGCTGTAGCTGCAGGAGCTAGCCAGTCGACAGGCGGCTCGCGAGTCCCGGTTCCGGCGGTTCCTGTGCCCGAGCACCGTAGTGGCTAGGGCCCTGAGGGCGGCCGGGTGCCAACCAACCTGTTTGCGGACCTCGGGCTCGGGTTCCGCTGGTGCCAGCGGCAGGGATGGCTCGCTGCTCTCCTCCTCGGCCTCCTGCTTGCACGGCCTCAGCTGCTGGAGCTGCTGCTCGTCCGTGAGGAAGTGGAGGCCCTCGTTCGCTGCCAGCGCCGTCGCTGGGGAGGTGGCTTTCTTCTGTTCGGTGAGGACGACGCAGCGCTTGAGCAGGAACCTCTTGGCCTCGGAGTCCAGGGCGTTCGAGGTGGAGTTGGAGTTGGAGTCCTCTTCGGAATCGAACTCGTTCGAGTACTCGGCTTGGGGCTGCTCGGACGCCGCGGGGGAGCTGCAGATCTCGAACGTTATGTCGCTGGGTAGAGAGGACAGGAGACCTGGAAAATAAGACGGTTTCGAGACATGATTATACTGACATATTTCTTTTTTCTTTCTCTCATATTGTTGCTTATTAAGCTTTTCGCTATTTATATTAGCAGTCTTTTTTATTCCTTTATACCCTACTCATTGAATATATATTTTATATTTTATTTCAAAATTTTTTATTCATTTTACTATAAAAATTTTTAAAAAAGAGAAAATTATTTTATTTTCTAGAGATTTGTCAAAGCACATATCATAATAATGGCCATAACTTTAAAACACACTCTTATTTTCTCTTGCTGCAAACTAATTAAATGTTGGAGTTGTTCTAAAAGCTTGGCAACTGGATGGATAATGAACTTATCCCCTTTTACACTTTCATTAATTAATTTCATATAGATAAATAATTTTTAGTAAACTCTGAGAGAATGTGGTACTTTGAGCACGCAAAACAGGCTCTTATCATCGAATTTCTCTCACCTCATTAGGAAAAATAGTATACGTCTGTCATAAGCATAGGTGATTCCCAAACTCGTCTTTTTTGTTACTGTTGCTTCGCTCGTGCGGGGACCACCTATTTTACTCACTAGTTACGTAATGTACTATTGCAAAATTTTTAAGTAAATAAAAAAATTTATTAAAATTTTAAATATTTTATTTACTTTGTTTTTATCTATTAACACAATACTATTAACAATGATAAGCTCTTTTATATTTTAATAAAAATTTTTATTGATGGTCAAAACTTATAATTTTTACCTTCTTCAAACACTATTTATGTTCCTATACCAGTTCGAAGTGATAAATTTTCTAAACATATCTGATGAGTTAAATGTAGCCAAATTCTGCATACATCATTAGTTATATAAAATATTATTTCTGGGTGTTTCTATAAACAAAAGGCCTAAGACCGGAAACTCTCTGTGGTTCGTGTAAAAGGATATAATCAAAACACAGGATTTAAGTCTCTCTATACATATATTTTTTTTTAATGAAGGATGTGGTCATTGATACAAGAAACGCTCGGTCGGACTATTGCAATGTATATCACAAAGAGTTACAAAGAAACTACAATTAGATAAAAACAAATACAAATAATAATAGATAGTTATTACATTCATATTTTTACTTTCATTTATTTTTTCCTTTCCTTCAATTCGTATGCATCGCCACCAGGCACCATGTTACTAAGATGTAGGTATGTATGTACATGCGTACACGTTATAAGAAACACACATAAATGATATAACACAGCTTCTTTATAGCTCTATCGTACATTCTGCGCTGAATAGTTTTGTTTTATTTAATTTCTTGTGTCTCGTATTAAAATATGCAATAGTACAATAATATAATAATATTAATTACAATAATGCTTTCTTTTCTTTCATTATAGAATGCATCCATTGGCATATCTCAGATGCTATAAATAACATAAAATAGTTTTGTATTTATATATAATATTTATATTTATATTTTTATATCATTTCGTAGCTCGCAACGTAAATTATTTGTTTAATGCCTTGTCATTCTGGAAGAAGTATATAAAAAACACGTTAAAAATTTCTGATAGTAATATTATAATATTTAGCGCCCTCATATCATCACACACGCTGTTATGGTAAGATATAAAAATAATTGTGCATTAGTGCTTTTTCCAGTTTGCTTTATTATTTTGGTAATAATAAAATTATATAAATCTTGGTCTCTTATTTTGTCTTCCTTTTTTTAAATATACATACAACAATAGTGAATCAATTCAGGTGCCTTGCCTTCGCGATTGAAGATAAAAGAAAGTAGTGTGTGACTTGGTTGCGCGATGATAGAAAAAAGACTCGACGCTGTCATGCGTTAAATGTGTGCATTATTTTTTTTACTTTGTTCTACTTTAAATAAAATATATGCATCGTGAAAAATACAATAATTATAATAATACGAGCCCCAACGTGAACTCTGCGGCATATTATATATCATTTACACAAATCTATATATATATATACTAGCTCCATATTTGCTTTTACAAAGCCTACTAGTGCTTCCTTGACTTTGCGTTCGCCTTGTCACAATTTGACCGCTCTACCAAGTACCCGGTGTTATAATCATTTTTTATATTGAAATTAAAAATAATGTATTCAACATTACTCGACGGTGATAATAATGATAATAATAAACGTAAATATAACATTAACTATATAGCGATATAAGTAATAGCGATGGTATTTATGTATATATAAAACTACAATGTAAGTGTGAATCAATAATAATTTTTTAATAATACATGAAAGAGAGATATAAACACAGATACAAATTCCAATTATTTTTAGTTTGTAAGTTGCGCAATTATCAAATCATTTTCTACATATTAAATAAACTTAGGTCTTTATGCGTTTAATAAAATTAGGAAATTTAACAAATTAGTGACAAACTCGATGCGGATTTCTACTCGTTCTCAGAACAAAACCTTGGCGAACCATTTTGACGATAAGCAAGGTTGTCGGTAGACGCGCGAGGAAGACACTGATTAGTTCCAGACGACGATAAATCGACGTTAAAGCTTTTTGAAGGCATGATTGTATACTTTTTTGTTTTATAATAATGAAAATGGACAAGTCTTTAAATTACATAATTTTCAAATTTTATTATTTTTTTCACAGATTTTTGTATTAATTTTAATAAGCGTAAATATTTTAAACGCATACGTTTATAAAAATTGTGTTATATTTTAATATAAATTTTTAATATTTATGTATCAGGAATCGAAATGATACCAATAAAAAAATTATATAAATTATCAATAGCATGACCCAATTTAATATATAATTATTTTTATTTTACATAATTAAATAATATGTTAATAAATAATGCATTTTAAATGCATATATTCGACAGTGAAAGAGGATATTAAATGGGTTTAATTTTTTATATTTGAAAGTGAATCTCAATATCACATTTTAGATTGATCAAAAATAAATAAAATATATAACTTCAAATTTAGTTTTCTATTTAATTTTAATGAACTTGTACCATTTAATAACATTAACACAAAATTAACATCTAATCGCTAGGTAATCTTAAGTAATCAAATATAAACAATTAGTTATTTTTCTTTTATAATTTAAGCGCTTGACCATTTTTTCGTAAAGTACAAACATTTGTATCAAAACGAAAAATCTGGCCTTCAAAATTCTTGAACATTTCGAATTTGAGCATGTCGTCGGATAAAATGTGGTGAACGCTTAGCGGATCAAACCACTTTGCATAGGTTAGACGACGATCGTGTGCTTAACCACGATTCTTTAAATATATATATATATTTACTCTCTTAAATAAATTTGCCCTCTTAAACTTCACGATATCGCTTAATTTTTTGTTACAAAACTCACGGCTCTCGCATCTAGTCATTATTCGTACTTTTCTCAAAACACACACGCACACACGCACGCACGCACGCATGCATGCTCGCAAACTTCTTACGATTGTTACAATATAATGCGGAAGACCAATACTGCTTTCGGCTCAATTTACATTCGAAAGCTTGACAAAACGAACAAGAGTCCATCGCAGTACCGTTTAATTGTACATGTAGCTTATTACATCTTAATGAACTCATGATGCTATTTGTAAGACATTCGAGAGACGAGCGCGATTAGTTTTTCGTCATTTTTGTTTAATTAATTAGATTCTTTTCTAAAAGAACGTGCATCCCAACACCAAAAAAATTTTTATTATGAAAAAGTAAAAATCAACAATCGACGTGTTCTCCTTGAATTGCTTTCTTTTCGATTCATTCTTTTTTCTTTTTAACAAAGCATTACAAAAAAGATCATATTTAAGTGAAAAAAGAAAATTCATCATAGGAAAAACAACGAGGAACCTACGTGAAAGATTTTTCAGTCGAGAAACAGACATATATATAATAATGTATATTAAACATGTAATAATAAATTTTTCTTTATAATTTTAATTAACATTCTTTTTGTGTGTGTCTGTGGGTAAGTTTGTGCATTTATAACGTTTAATTTTTTGAAAAAAATTCACATATATATATATATATATTCTGTGCGCTCATAAACGATTAGTAATAGTAAATAATTATATAATAATAATAATAATAATTTTCTCGTAACTATAATGTAATAGTAGCGGTAATCATAACAGCAATAATAAAAATAGCATGTATGTAAATTATATTAATAATATTGATAAATGGAGTAATAAATCGTCAACTATACTCTATAATACACTCGATTCAGAGTCCTGTACACATATACGTGGTCACTGCTAAGCAGTTGACTCTTGTATATTTGTGCATAACATTACTTTTTCAATTATAAATCTTATAAACTTGTGGTTATTATCGCTTGCATCTTTGCCCCTAACACGGCTTCAAAAGAATCACTACCACATAATCGTCTATTTATATAAATCGTTCGATCACACTAATCCTCATTAACATTATAAACTTTTGGAAATATATAATATATTTATATATACTCTTGAAATACTTTCTACGTCGATAAATGGTTTTTTGCGCGCACCATGGGTTTTTTCTTATTTGCATGAGAGGAAGAAATATTTCTTCGTTTATAAAAATGCACTTATTCAGAATCCACTAATGGGACTTTGTAATTGAGAATCCAAACAAGAATTGTTCATTGCAAATTTTCTTAACAAAACCTTGTTATTGCAAAATCTCAATATACACATAATTAACGTTCTTTTCGTTTATTTAAGGCAAAATAGATATGTATATTTGCTTTCTTTCTTGTTTTTTCTCAATTTATTTAATTCTGGAATTGCTTTCGACTTTGTTCTAGTAGAAAAAAAACTTTCGTTCTAAAGTTATAAGTAAAAAATTATCGAATTTAATAAATAGAGAATTCATTCGCAGAAAAGACACAGCGATTTTTAAGTATAAAAAGGAAAAAACAGACGCAAGAAACGGTATGGAAGGAGTCCATTACGAAATCCAATTAATGGAAGCAACTGCTCTCTTTCTCTCTTTTTTTATACATCGTTTACAGTTACGTATACATATAATGTACACCTCATATTGCATCTGTTCCCATGAATTGTTTTCCTTTTTACTTCAAAGAAATCGTTCTTTATCGCTTATAGCCTAAAAACGCGTAACATGCAAAAACCCTTGCTTTAAAAAAAGAGAAGTTTCATACGAAACAAAAAATACTGTCAAGTCCCTTACATCTGATCACAGTGTCGCTGTCTGTTCTACGATTCGTCTCATAATCTGAATTTAGTTTGCTCAAACTAACACTTTTAGAAAAGTATAGAAGATAAGAATGGAAGAAATTATGTCATTGTAAGAAATTTATCTTTTACTTTAAGGCACAGCGTGAACGCCAATATTTCTATAAGATTCTTGTTTATAAAAGTGACCAGAAAGTTCTTTGTTATTAATAAAAAAAAACTATTGATTACTTATAAATCTTGATTTTAAACTTTTATTACGAATTGTAATTTTGCAAGTTGTTAAACTGTTGATAACTTTTAAAAATAAAAATTAAATATTAAATTAATGATAAGAAATTGTTATTTTCTTTATTAAAAAATCATAAATTTATGTCAGTGAAAAAATAAGAAATAATTTTAGTAAAGCTTATAATTAAAAAAGATTAATTTTACTACTTCCAAATAACTAAAGTGTTTCTGAATTTACAGCGAAAGCTCGAACTCGTTAAAAAACGTTAACAAAGAATTTCCCAGCTTCGCTATTCCAGCAAAGTAAGGAATAGTCACGCGATTTTACATTCGAAAGCTGAATGTATACGACGGAATCTTTCGAATCAATCTTACAATCTTAGATCACAGAAAGGAATGGTTCGTCGACTCGAAGGCTACGCCACAGCGTCGACGAAGCTTCCCTTCCCACGCGGAAAATCTAACATAAGAAAGTCAAGAAGACAGAGCCCGATAAGTGAAGGCTAACCGAACGGAAGCTAAATTATTATAAAAAAAGAACGAAGCCGATTGCACGCTTTCATCTCTCCTCCTCTCCTGTCCCTCTCTCTTTTATCCTGTCGGTCTGTCTATCTTTCGAGTAAATCTAGGGCGGCATAAAGAAACCAAAGGGCATAACGCAATCTTTGGGCATGAAGCAGTCGTGCACTGTCTTCATGTGATTTTTCATCTTGTCCGGCCTGGAGAACTCCTTGCCGCAGACAGGGCAGGGGAAGACCTTGCGCTGGTGGCCCTCGTGGTAGAGGAAGGCGTGCCGCTGGAAGCTGTACTTGTTCTTGAAGGTCTTCTGAATGTCGACCTTGGCGCACTCGGTGCACTGATAGACGCCCTCCGATATCGAGGCGTATCGGAAGAGATTCAGGCCGCGCACCGACATCTCGGTGAGCTGCTCGGCCGGATCCTGGCTCTGGCTGGTGGCGCGTCTGCGCATCCGGCGCTTGGGTACCTGGCGGCCCGTTGGCGCGCTCATCGCCCCTGCGGCATTGGCCGTGGCCGTGGCGGAGGCTGATCTGGGCGACGCCGTGGTCGTCGTCGTCGTGGTGCTGCCGCTGCCGGCGCTGTTGCTGCTCGTCGCGTTGCTGCTAGTGGACGGGGTCGTTGGTGTGGCCGGATTGCTGTTGGGCGTGTTGCGCGGCGAGGAGTCGCCTGAGGCTGGAGGATGCGGCGTGCTCGACTTTTCTGGAGTGCAGAGGCCACGGGACGCCTTGTCGGACGCGTCGGACTTGACGCTGCTGCTGCTACTGCTGCTCGACGCCGACGAGTGCGTTAAATCTGAAAGAGGAACAGGAAAAGATTGTTAATTTTGTTCTACTCTTTGGTTTTTTGTATTTAATTATGCTTGTGCGTAATGCTTAAAATACTTGACATTTAAATATAAATATTTGTAATTTTTACAGTGCTTTTAAAGGTACACATTCTAAAAAAATTTTTCAATTAAACTAAACATCTGGTTATTTTAGCAATATTTTCAAATGTTTATGTAATTAAATAAATTGAAAAATTTTTAATTTAAAATAAAAATATACATAAGACAATGCTAATTATTTTTTTGCATGTAACAACATTAATCTCCATTGAAAAAACATACTGCAAAAATCATCAGTATCAAATTTACTAAAATGTATGTATTTCAAAATTCAAATAAAATTTAAATAATATATCGGGTAGCTCATGCAAACCAAAAAAGTTGCATAAAATATCGCGGAGAATAATAAAACAACTATACCATACATTTACGACTATAATAATAAATAATGAAAAATGTATCATCAAAAAATAATACAATGTTTCAAAATAAAAAATTATACTAGTACTAGTCAATACAAATATAGCATTATGCCAATTTGTAAAATAAATTATTATTAAAATAGATACTGTACTAAAAAATCTTCATTTAAAATATAAGTTTGGCTCAAAGGAAAAGAAAAACATATGGGATCTGGATTTCGGTTGGGGATATGATTAACAAAAACAAATTAAACAATTAAAATTAATCCATTCTTTAATAAATTGCGCTTCAACGTGTGCATATATGAAGATCACCATAACATGCGTGTACACGTGAATATATAATGTATGCGTAAAATTATATCATCGTAAGTTCGATGGATCATAGCACAAAGAATAATAATGGCTTATTTACAAAAGACGAAAAGAAAAACATACGGACAGGGCAATAAAAAATTGCGCTGGAGATGTAGTACAACAAATTGACACGCTCTTTTCCGTTTATTCATGCAACTCGACAAAATAAAGGTGTACACTAGTACGTATGATAAGTGACTAAACGCGTTGCTGCAATGAAAGCTAGCTTTTTATAAAGTTCTTTCAAACTGCTTTCATTATTGCATTTTTCGCAATTCGAACATTATCTTTGTTTGAAACAAGCTATTGAGAACTTTGATTTATATTTGTACTTTAAAATTTTTAGCTGTAAATTTTTGAGTTTGTGAAGTTACATTTACGACGTATAGTATGAAAAGCAAATCGAAGGCTTACTCGCCTTCTTTTGGTCGTACCCGACAACATAGCTTCTTTCCGTCTCCTTTGAATTTTTACACGCGTAAATTCAACGGAAAAGACTGCTTCACCGATTTAAAATCGGATGAATTATTTCCTTTCCGTTTCTTGTATAATATTTGTATTTTTCCATTTATGGCAATAAAATCATAAATCAATAATACGTGTAACCAACATGCAAAACAAGGAAGATATTTGTCCATAATAATAATAAAATAATAAATCATTTGTTGCGTCCATTTAATTATTTTTACAAATTTAAGATGTCGCGAAACGCAAAACAAACTTTAAATTAAACAAAAATATTTATAATCAAGTCAAGCCTCTCCATATTCAGATTAAGTAAATAAAAGATAATATGATATGTACAATGGCATATAAATCTATGTGATTAGAAAATAATCATATTTGTTTATTATGAACATATTAAAAAGCGTAAGAAAATTACTTGAAAAGGAAGCTGAAAAAAAATCAAAATTTAGGAGAAGCTCGACAAGAGACTGGCGCAGGAATACATATAGCTATAATATAAGAAATATGCATAATAATATAAACAATAACTAAATAAACATAATTTTTGGCTAAAAATTAACGATTTACTACTCTTAGAAGACTGCATTATATGAGATATATTTGTCTCAAACGGGTGACTCGATTTTCTCGCGTAGTAAAATAGATATAAAAATAAGTGATGTTAATATTTTTTTCATTAACCATTGAAGTTTTGCAACGTTTACTCAAAATATTCTGCTACGCCAAAATAAAAATTGTATTATTAGCTAGATGATAATACCATATAATAATAAAATAAAAATCGATTCGTGCAGAATATTTTGTATAGAGTGAACAATAATTTGTACTGAATAACTAAGACAAATAAAAGACTTTTTATATAATTCAAGTAAATAAAAAAATATTAAATAAACTGAATTATGTGCAATATTGAACGAATAACAAACTACTGGCTAGCAACTATATAATATTGATTTAAAACCGTAATCTTCAGCTATAAAATCATTTTAATCAAAATAAATGTAAAATTATCTTGAACACTTTATTCAGCTTAAGGTTCTCAACATTTTTTTGCACATCTGAAGATTACAATCCAAAAGCTAAACATAATGAGCTTACTATTTCGTGCTTGAATATGCAAGAAATAGTAAGAAAAAAAACGAACAACAACTATAAATTATCGTTCTAACGCTCAAAAAATGTACAATAGACAGCTATATATCTGTTAGTTCTAAAGTAATTACCTTGCCTTCGCCTTTTTCAAATGCTTATGAGTCAGTAGTTTTCGCCTTCGTAAGAAGCTTCGTTAGTCTCTTAATCTCAATAGCATTATGCAGTTCGTCCTTTTCACGGGTTAGACATTGTTAAAAGAAAGAAAAACGAACGAAAAACAAAGGTAATTTTTTCAAAAGCATTAGTTACTTTCGTGTTACAACTTAAGGATTTGATAACAAAAATATATAAACAACAACAAAAAATATAATGCATAAGGCAGTAAATGGCAAATTTGGTTATGCAAAAAAAGAGATGCGAGAGTATAAAATAATAAAAATGGCAAAGAAGGAAGAAATCGTTCGCGCGCTGTGTGAACGATAGATGCATGGAAACACAGTGTATACAACTTACAATAAATTTTATTAATCGTGACTGCGTGTTTTTTCTTTCGAAAATTACATCAATGAACTAAAAACGAGAAACAACTAAAAAAAAAAAATATATATATATGTATAAGAATACGCCTTTTACAAATGACGAAGAAAAAAATTCAACAAATGACTCAGTAGTACAATTAAAAACCATAAAACTAGTTACATAATAATCGTTAGCTTCTTTCTTGCAAACGCAAAGAAAAACAAAAAATAACGCATTATATTTGGCTTCAGAAGAAAAAAAAACGAAGATTACATAATATATATATAAATATATGATTGAGGTGCCATTTTTCACACAGCAAGCGAAAAATGTCCTCATCTACCCTCGATATACATTTATGTTGTTTCATTCGTCTCTCCATTTTCGCATCGTCCTAGTTTCTAGAATGAAAAACTCTTATAGAACAAAAAAGAAAAATGGAAAGAACGAACGAAAATGATAAAAAAAAAACAATAGTTAATAGAAATGCGATCAGCAGAGCGAGACTTAGTACAGAGAAACAAAAACTTTTTGAATAATTACGAACTATTGAACACCGTTCTTTTTTTTTATTATCGATAGTCATAATCAAACAATCAGTGCATATAAAATATACTAATTCTACGCAGCGTCAGAAAAAAGACTCTTCGTCGTCTCTTTCACATATTTCTTTACGCACGCACTTTCATACACTCGCTAAAAAGTTTACCTATAAAATTTTCAGTTTTATCCTCAATTTTCACTCCCATTATTTTTCATTTTGTTACTTTGTCGACTTTTCTTTCGACCCTTCCCACTTTTATATAACGCGATAAGGTCTCACTTATTTGGCACTAGATTTGCGATCTTGCGCACAGGATCGCGTTTTTAATAACAATTTTTTAGTCGTTTTTGTTTTCTTTTAAAACTTCTCCCTATCCACTTTTTGTTAAAAGTTCCATGTTTTGCTTGATTCTTTTTTTTTTATTTATTTTCGCTTCGCTTAAAAAGGCACCAAATCGGGGATCACAATTATACCGCGTGTCGCTTTTTAAAATACAAACACGATGAAACGGTCGACCCGCTCGAATTACAAATGTTTATTTGATTTAAACTCGTCTTTTTATTTTTTATCTTGTTATTCATCTCGCACACTCTCACTTACTTTCTCACGTGTACAATATAAAAAATTAAAACTTAACTCCACGTGTGTACGTATGTATGTGTGTCTATTACTTTTTTCGTCTTTAAGATTTGATATTACTTTTGCTTTTGCATATAAATTGTCTTTTCCGTTTTCTGACGCATAGATTTTTCTTTCACAATCTGCAACGACGTTAATAGGTATTAATATACCAACTATGTCTAAAATATATTCGATATAACTTTTGTTTATATATAATATATAGTAATAATAATAATAATTAATAATAATAATAATAATCAATAATGATAATTATTAATTGATAATCATTAAAATAATCACCGCAATATAATGTAATAATGCACTCTTTCCGCCATGCATGCGGGCGCTTGTTTCTTCTTGTATTTTTAAAATTGTTTTCTCTTCCACACAATCTCTCTCACTACCTAACTTTTTCTCTCGCGTGCGAATGCAATATATAATAAACTATGCTTCTTTCATTTTTTTGTTTCCTCTTTAATATATATGTATATAATATAGTATATATATATTAAAATCTATCCGATAGTACAGTCTGCTTTTTAAGCCTCGTAATTTTACCTCTCTCGGGGTACGAAGGGGTATGTTAGGGGGGGAGGGACAAAAGTTTTATTGTGTAAATGATCCTGTTCCCGAGTATGTGTGCGTGTGTCTGTGTAAGTGGGTGTAGGTGTGTGACGTCGCTTCGCAAGAGTGCCGCCTGTGGAGGACTAAAGGGGAAAATTAGTGACGCTATCATCATACGCGCATGTATTGACTAACACTCCGCTTTTGCAAACGGAGCTGGATACTTTTAAGATAGATCTGGAATAATGGTTATAATAAAAACACTGACGAAGTAATAAAAAATAATAATCATTATCGTTACGTTAAAAAAAAACAAAGACCGCTTAGCTGGCACACCTGCATTGCAAAGGTCACTCATATATATAATGTATTTTTTTATGTATATGTATATATATAGACTCTATAAATTTGTTTTTCTTTTAATAATTCACAATTATTTTTACCATTTCTTGCTCCGAAGCGATTTATATTATTATAATCCTATATATATATATGCCTCGTATTTCCAAAGCAACTCTTTGACCCGCGCGCTTCTCAACAATCTTTATATCCGCTCTTTATCACGATTTTTATGTTTTATTCTGATATTGCTTTCCTTCCCTATAACCAACATTTACTTGAGATAATTGAGCTAAGCTTTTCTTCTTCAAACACTTGTCTTTTGACGTAAATTTTTTTTTAGTTGTTAAAATCGGTAAGATTTTATGCTTAAAAAATACTATTTTGGAATTTGTAAAAAATACTATTTACTTTTTTATAAAAAAGTCATTGTATAAAATTTTAAATCATAATCTTAATCGTGTACATAAAAGGCACAATTTTTTCCTTAAAGCTATAATTTTTGTCGAAAAGTTTGGTGTTCCTTAAAATCTACTTTTATCATTTATTATACATAAATAAATTCATAATTTCAAAACTGAAATAATATTGTAAAAAATGAGTTTTTAACGTTACTATACATTTAACCATAAGGGTACAGAATTATAAGCCGAATAAAGAAAAATCTTAGCTCATATTACTCAAAAAAATTGCGTTCATAAAAATCTCCGTATATTGCCAATACGTATTAACAAACGCCCTCGATAAACCTTTCGTCGGTCACTTTTTCTTCTCAGCTACGTCATTTTCCCTTCTTACAGTCGCATATTCAATGTTCTCTCGTCCTAAAAAGTCGAGTTAGTCTTAGCCTCTCAGTGATTATCAAATGTTTTTTTTTATTATTTTCATTTACACATTATCTATTTTCATTAAAAAAAGAAAAAGAGTAAACGACGATAAGCTGTCCTAGTCGCTGCCCACTTTGTATTTGCTTTGTATTATTAGCATAGATGCCACTTGTTTTTACCTAAAAGTTAAAATAAAAAAAAAATAAAATAAAATGTGTGTATTTAAAAATAACGCAAGATTGTAAGGCTCTACTCGTTCGAGACTGGACCGTAAAAGTTACTGGCCTCTTACTTTTTATAAATGTAGAAAGAACAAATGACTATATGCATAATTATATATTCGACTTTTTTGCTGCCTGAACTCTATATTTATAATATAAATAAAAATTTGAACCTTGTTGAACCGGATGAAGGCAAATTTGATTTTTTATCTTTGTAGACTTACATGATATGAATTTTTCTACTTCTCACGTTACTGTTAAAACGTATTTTTCACGGTCCACTCGACCTCCATAAAAAAAGAACGAAAATAAAGCATTTCTTTTCGAAGCGCAATAATTAAAGAAAAAGAAGAAATTATTTTTTTATATAATCTGTAACACTAAAAGAATTTTTTAGTTTGACTTCTTGCTCGATTCTTCGTTTCAACGATTCCTAAAACCGCTTAAACGTTCCACACTTAATCTCTCTAAATAACTAACTAACAAACACTGGTCTCCTTTGCTATTATGTCCTTTTTTTCTTTTTCTTTCCAGTTACGGAAACAAAAAAGAAACAACAATATACTTCTCGCTTTTCAAAATTCTATAATCATTACAATTATTAATTAATAGTATTAATAATAATTAATCGGTTAATCAATTAATTATTAATGTAGCCTCTAGTCTTCTACATATCTATGCCCAGCAAGTAAGAAAGAAAAAACAGAATCTGTCGGCAAACGCACTATTATTTCGCGATTTATGCGTTAACTATTATAACCAACTTGCGATCGCTAACCTCTTTCGTCTATATTGATTCTTCTTTTCTTTGTTTAATAATCATTACACGAAAAAATATATAATTAATGACCATAATAATAATAATAATAATAATAATAATAATAATAATAATAATAATAATAATAATAATAATAATAATTATAATGATAAAACAACAACCCCGACGAGGGTAGTGACAGAGTGTTTAAAGTGCAAAATATAGTAAGCTACGATCGTACGTTTTAGTGCTGTCTTCTCGCGACTAAGCCTATGACCGTTTTATAGCCTTCGACCGTTTCACCTCGCGTCTAGCCACTTATTCTTTGCTCATTATTTTTCTCTGTCAAATGGCTTTAAAACTTCGGACTTTATTTGTATTAAGCTTTCTTACGCTGCTTCGACTTGAACACTTTTATTCTATGCTCTTGACGTTTACATTATTTCCTAAAGCGAAAACTGTTTTTAAAAATGATTTCAAAAATTAGAATAATTACAAAGATATTTTCAAATAGTAATTCATGATTAATTTATCTAAATCTGAAACAGTGAAAAATCACTTATTATACGTAACCACTGATTCGAAGTGCAGATGGGTGCACTTGAAATCAATGATTTTTCGAATCAGTGTTTTTTCACTCTTTCAGTTTTAGATAGAAGATATGAATTTTAGAAATTTAATTTACTTGTTCACACAAAAGTTTCCACAGTAGCCTGCTATTTTAGGCAACTGTAAATGAAACAAATTATTTATAATATGGTATTAAAAATTTTGTAGTTGTAAAATTATATAATTAACAATATAACGTTTCCTTCGCGTATGTTCATATATATTTATGTACACATTTTAAATATCGATGATACCCTCTCGTTTAAAAACTGAATATATAAAGTGAAAGAGCTGAGCAGCGTTCAAAGATTGTGAAAAAAACGATTTCAAGTGGCTTGACCAAGAACGGATACTGAGGTCTCAAAGCTCGGTTCGCTTTTTTTAAGTTACTACTAAGGTGCCTTCAGTCTATCCAATGTCAGTACTATCTTGTATTTGGTGTCGTTTGAACCGTCTCTCTGCAGTCTTTAAGAAACAAAAAGGTTGCGCAATCGGCTCCGCCGTTTAATCTATCGTTTTATCTATCTCTAATTAATTTTTCGTTTTTGGATGAATTGCGCATTCTGTTTTTTTTATCAATTATGACAGCTTTCATATACTTATATATGTCCACACTTGCACAAACGTCAATCCAACCCTCTCCCCGTCCCGTTTATTTTATTTTACAATCAAGGATGCGGTATTTGTTTATATATGTATTTGTTGTATTAATTTCACGCGCGACAAGATGATATTTATGTTTTTTTTCTTTCTTTGTATTGTTAAATATAAAAAGGATATTTTCGAAACACACGGTTTTTGTTTGTTTTATTTGCTTTTACAACAATAATGGCGAACGGTCGTCATATACGCGAATATTGCATTTATTCAGTCTACGTGGTTCCCTTAATATATGTTATTATTTTACTATTTTTTTATGTTTTATTTCCGACATTATAACGTACTTGTTAAAAACGCATTAGAACTCGTTCATTGCATACTATTGCATTGGCGTGTCGGTTATTTGTCTTAAGTGTGTCTCTTCTCTTTATTTACTTTTTCAGTTTTTATATGCGGCTTCCGCATAAACGACTTTTGATTATTTTGCGTTATAATATATATAATATATATATATATTTTAAATTTATATATTCTCGTTACTTTAATTTCATCGCAGTGTAAATATATTTGTTTTATATTTTGTTTTACGTCTTTGTAAATTTGCCTCGATTTGTTTTGTATCGATTAAAACGTTTAGAAGCAGATACGTCATTTCAAAATTTCTTTTAAAACTTTTGATTTTTTTTTTACTTCTCGTCTCCTAAATATTATTTTACCGTGTAGAATATACGAATTGCACTTTTCTGTAATAACAAAGTCACGAAGCTCACGGTGACACTCACAGTGAACGCAAGATAACAAAAAGCTATGTCCGTCATTTACAACGACTAATATTTGACTGAGCTTCATTTGACTTTTCTTTTAATTATTGATATACTTTAAAATGCCGTTTGCGACTCGCGAAAGCAACCAATTTATAATTTTACGAGCAACTTGTACTTTTATCACTCACGCGAACATAATGCCCATGTGCTCATTGATCTACTCTTAAATTTAAAGTTTTTGGAGTAATATGAATATACTAATTATTCGCGTATATTTATATAACTGACAATAAAAGATTTGTTTAATTTAGTTCTAATTCTAATAACATTGTTTAAATCAATTTTTCTAATAAACATGGCATCGCAAAGAAGAATTTCATTAACAGTAAATTTTTATATTACTCGAAATTGAGAAAAGGCTATGTTATCAGCTTCCACAATTTATCTACTTTCAAATACACTAGATTTAACGGGATGTCGGAGCGGTACGACAGGTGGTCTTTACAGTATTTCCAAGTTTTTGTTAAAATTATTAACTGTATAATGAATCTAAAGGGTTCGTTG
>JAPYZA010000975.1:0-23772 GCA_030522685.1 Eupelmus azureus | reverse complement strand
CGCACATGCCCCACTTCAGGTCGTTTCCGCCTAATGTCTGCCGCCGCCGCCTTTATCGCTCTCCGCGTGTCCCCCTTACCCAGGCTCCCCCTCCTTTAATCCCCCACCTCCGTCAGCACACGATATTCCCCTCGTCTCGCGGCTCGTCTGGCCTTGAAGCCGGTTTCGCGTAGACGTCCTTGAAATTCGTGAGATCGGAGAACAATCAGCCATTGGAGTAAGCTCTCTCTCTCTCTCTCGCTCACTCAGCGCTCGCTCCTTCTTTCCTATATGTCGCGAACGAGAGAGCGCGCTTATACTTACCCTCAGTTGGCGCGTTACCGACCCCGTGCGTATATATACATGTAAGAGCGAACAAAGAAAATCTTTTTTTCTCTCCCCTCGTGTATATATATGCGCTATGCGCGAGTCTGAGCGTGTCTCGTTTGCTTTATTTTTTGTGTGCGCGTATAAAGGGGATGTGCTCGTTAAGGTTGCGTTATGCTTTGGCGACTCGGAGCTCTTTTTTGGCGCGGAGAGCGTTTTGTCTGGCTTTGCGGGATCAGATTGTAGAGGATGCTTTTTTAAGATTGCTTTGATCCGAGTCGCCGAGTGAGTTGGAAAAAAATTGATGGAGTTTGCATGGGCAGACTTTTAGTGATATTTTTGGGCTCAAGTTGAAAGATGGATTAATATTGCGCTTTTATATCGGGATGAATTTGTAAATAGGTTTTTTCGGGGACACAAAAAATTTATGATTTGTGCTGGAACTAAAAATGGAAATTTTTAAATTACTTTTCTCATTCAAGTTTTAATGAATTCTGTTTCCAATTATACAGTGACTTATTGTATTGTAACGATATTCTTGTTTTATGCACAAAAAAAGCATGTACTAAATTTCAGTTTAAAAACCAACATGAAAAGGAAATAATTTGCCACTTTTATTATTTTAGTATAAAGAAAATAGGTGCTACATGCATCAAAGTCAATGTATTTTGTACTCTTGAACGAATCTGCTTTAAAACTTCAGTATACAATTAATTACATTCAAAAGTATTTTTTAATAATAATTTAGATAAGTATTATCGATTACTCGATTATAACATTCCAGTTCTTTTATGTTTCATTAAAATGCGATAGATATGAATGTTGTATTTATTCAGCATCGAATGCACTTGAATAGCCATTAAGTTAAGACCGTAATGTTGAAATATACCCATTATATATCATAAAACGTTCAACAAGCCTCTCATTCATTTGTAGAAGCCATTCGACTATATGTATTTGCTAATGTACCGACTAATGTAAATCAGTTATTATCCGCAGACATATTAATCGTTGCCTATTATAAATTTATCTCTAGCTTATGTCAGCTAGTACAACAGTCTGAATGGAAAAGGGCAATGAACTAGCTTTCATTATAGTTTATCTTGAAATTGAGGCAAGATAAGAGTCTGTAGCGTCTAGCTGTGTCGGATTACTTCAAGTGCGCTTTTCTAAAGTACTCTGAAATCCAACCTTGACCTTCCTTTTTAAGGGCAGTGAAGAGTACTATGTAATAATTCAAGACGACGAGAAACTTGTCTTGTTATCGAAATTGTAAAAACCATTTTTTGTATAATTTTTAATTTTTTTTAAACATGATGTCGCGTACTTGTTATTCTTTATTTATACAATACTTTGTTACGACGGGAAATTTTCTGAATATTGAAAATTGAGTAGAAAAAAATTAGTTGCCCTATTCTTAGAAAAGAAATCATATCACTTCTTTTAGTGCAAGAATAATGGAATCAACCAAAAGTAGTTGGTAATAGTCGACTTGAAAACATAATCAGTTATGGAATTATACCTTTAATGAGATAAAAAATCATCTCTTAGAATCTCATTGAATTAATTTCTTCTAAATAACTTACTATCCTTGTCAGTTTCATCCAGCTAAAAGGCAAGTTTTCCAGCACGATAAACGTCATTCCAGCATGATAAACAAATTTCCCGAAAATAAACTCATCGGTTTTCCCTGACTGTCGAAAAACACTCCTTTATCATTTGCTGCACAAGAACATATAACATTTAACTGTATTCCGGTCGGCGTGGCAGCATTTACCTAATTATTAAATAGTGATGCAACTTCAACTGACGTTCATACTCCTATAGCGCTTAACTTGACTCGTGTGCTCCCTGAATTTAAGCTGCTTGTTAGAGGGGGCAATGTTCGGGTACGGCTTATCCTGACTTTGAGTAAGAAAACTTCCTGAAGGCAAACGCTATTATTGGAGAGTATTTCTGACAGAATTTCGAGCTCTGGACGTTGATGTGTATCGGAATTGAAAGCAGGGAAAAAAGAAAGAAAGGTCTCTTATCGAGACGCGTGTAAGAATCGCGAGGAGAGTATTTTTGCTTGCACTGTACAATAAGTTTACTATTTGAATAGATAAATAAAATATTTACCCAAAAATATCGTATCTTATGAAAATGTTACGTAAAAGCACGAAGTATTAACCGTCTTTTCAGCCATTGTCCATCAAGCGAAAGTCAGATCCATCCTGGATGATTTATCGGCCAAAGTTTTTTTCCACCCGAATTTATCATCCATCGAAACGCTTCCAAAGAAAGCTCCTCTCCTCTCCCGGCATGCAGACTCGCGCACGGGTATGCAAATAACGAGGCGACACCGCGTTATTTAGGGAGCCGACGAAAAGGCTCTTAACTCTCTTCCAACCAGCGCTCTGACCCTCTTTTTTTCTGCACACCTCTCTCGACCTTTCTCTCTCTCTCTCTCCTCTCTTATACCGTTCCCCATTCTCCATTCCCCTCCTTCCGACTGCGGCATTTTTCCTCTTTGCCGCGGCGCATGCGAGCCTCTCTCCACGTGCTCTCTCTCTCTCGAGAGCTTTGCGCGCCCTCCTCTTCCCCCCTTTATTTTTCGCTTATTTCGGCGAACGAGCCGCGCGCGCGCGTCAGCTGCATCCTGCGCAAACGCGCACTGCACTGCGGGCCTCTCTCGCCGCTCCAAGACTAAATATAGACGGCACGTCCGAGCCGGCCATTTGATTTCCTGCCAATTCTCAAGCTTTTCGAGAAGTCTCATCCACCCAGAGAGCCCTTCTGCGCCGAGCGTTCGATTCGACTTTATAGATGCCTGGGGACGATCTTCGCCTCTGCATTAGTCTTTTGCACGCGCGGCAGACGTTTATTTAGTGCTCTGTGCGACCTGCTTGAACAGTGTGACGCCTGCGTCCGGTTGTGTTTTCTCGGCGAAGACTAATATTTATTTCGCGCGGCTGTACAAGCGTTGATCGTTTGATCTTGGTTTGGCGCGATGCGGATTCGCGGGCTTTGGGTTGTTTTTTTGGATGTTGATTTAATTTGCGCGATGTACTTGTTTTCGTTGATTATTAATGCTGTCTGTTGTTTAGAGCGTGAATGATTAATCTTTGCTTCCGTCGTTGTCAAATTCTTAAAATAAATAATTTTTTTTTTTTCCGTGATTATCAAAATCAAATCAAACCTACTCCACTCCAAAAATAAAACCCGTGGCACGAGCGAAAGAACAAAGGCCGATCGGCTAAAATCGCCTGTCAGTAGGATTAGATCAACAGCGAATCGGCACAGCGGAAAACCGAAAGCGAGCGAGAAATACCAAGGCTATACACAGACTAACACAAACGCCAGGCGTGTTTAGAGCTCGAAATTTACATTGCGGGGAGGCGACGGCAGCTCGGCTTTCGCGAATTCGAATTGCCTCGCTCCAGGGAATTTCCATTCAGATCGCGAATCTGCGGGCTTTTTTTGCGCACACCACCACCGCACGGTTACACTTATTTTTTCGTTCCTTTCCTTATAAATAGCGAGCGCGCGTTATCTTTTCGTTTTCTTCTATAAATATAGGTAGCGTGTTTGAGGCTGGGTATTATACAGTTGGGAAGGATGAGTTATGGCTTTTGTGCTTTTTCGTAGTTTTTTTTTGGAGGTGTGTTTTGTCTTGTGTTCGTGTTGTTTGTAATGAGGAAAAATTGCTGGAGGAAAAAAACTTTCTAGTAATGCGGAATTGGGGTAACAAATAATTATTTATAATTAGAAATCGCGTTTTTTTGGCTCGAGCATTAATAGCGCTGACCTAGTTTCGAAGTTTTTAAATAAAAATAGCTTTGTTAAAACTTTGCCGGCGAAATTAAGAGAACAGGAATATTTACAAATATAGAAAGGAAGCGCGTATTTCAGCGTGTTCATAAATAAAAATTCAGCGATTCCTAAAATATTTTCCTACTTTTTTTTACATACAGTTTACATAATACGTTGTGCTTAATATAAATTTTTAAAGCCAATGCAAACATTTTTTTTTACTATTATTAAAATAAATAAAAATTACTAAACAAAATTTATTAATATCTTTTCACGTATCATCTCGAAAATCTATCGACAAACCCGTAATCTTGAAACAACACGAAACGGAAAAATACTAAATTACAACCCATCGCAACAAAAAATCATTGACCCCGAAAGATCAACCCATCACTCAAAACTACTCATTCGACAACGCAAACTCGGCTTTCTAATCGAAACCCACAAAAAAGAATCCTCTTTGCAAAGTCTTCAACAGTATACGGCAAGTGCACTTATCGACATCTGGCTTGCACCGGTGAGTCAGGATCGTTCAAATAAAATCACTCGATACCATCTCTCGCGCGCGCACTTGCGAACTTGAAGCTGCAAAAAGGAAATCTGCAAAATTACGGGGTTACTCCAGCTCTTAGAACGGTACTCCTAACTTTCAACTGTACCATACGCGCGGAAACTATTACTCGCTGGCGAATCGATCTATTTATAAGCCCCCGTCTATTCTTAGCTTTCTCGGCTAATCAGATGCTGAGCTGTATAGGAGGCGAGGCTGCGGAAAAAAATTAACGGTTGCGAGAATGCCTCCACGACGCCTCCTTTTCACGAAAGCTGGAAAACTACGCGAAAGCTTTCCCACACGGACGCACTCATTGTTTCGCCATATTCCGCATTCCCACGGCAAAGAAGCTACTCTCGCGCCAATAAAACTTTACCGTTCTTTTATTGACTCATAAATGCGCTCCTTCGATGCACCAATAGTCCGATGCGTTTCGAGCGCAACAGTGGCGCACTATATTCCCGCCGCGCTCGCAGGAAGTCGCGCAACGGATATGGGTCGAGCGCTCAGGGGAGACTCGTGTGTCCGCACCTACGCGCTCACGCACTTCCGGTCTGCTGCGAGGTCCTCTCACTCGCGCGACGACGGAGCCGTGATCGGAGAAAGGAGAGCGGAGACTTGGGAGTCGGTGGGAGACTAGAGTGGGGGAGTGTTGGCTAGAGTCGATGGTTGAGACTTTTTTTTCGCGAGTCGAAATGATTTTCTTGTGATTGGTGTGGTGATTACGATAAGCTTAGCGTATATGGTGAATATTTAATAAGATGGTAACGTAGAGGAGAGGTAATCACCTGAAGTTTCAGAACGATCGTGACGCGGGAATGCCGTGACAGCACTTGGCGTATGTATTCAGGCGCGGAAAAGTTTTAGCTTGATTGTCGCCTTTGTTTTACTCTCCTCGCTGCGGCAGGCTTCTATTTTTATACCTGCCGCGTTCCGCGAATACTCATTTTCAAGAATTTCCTTTGTGCCCCAATTCTTTCAGCGGCGTAATTTTCATTTTTTTTTTCTGAAGATAGTTTGGCGCTTCTCAAGTATGTGAAACGCACAGAGCCGCGGTTTCGTCGAGTTGCGCGCGCTTCTCTTTTGAAAAGGCGTATCCTCTTTGATGAGGCGGCCGATTGAAGCGTCTCATTATAGAAATTAAAGCCATTTAACTGATCTGGCTTTTATTTTCGTGACCGCGTCCGTGATAACTTTGTAAAAGAGTTGACCCTTCGCCTGAAAACTTGATTGTACATTAGCGGCTCGCAGTCGGTGTAATTTCAAAAGTTTTCAGAGCAACGCCGGGGAATGTAATTAGCGAAATTACACATTCATTTATTCACCTAACGTACGAAGGTATTCATTTATAATCTTTTTATGCAAAACGTTACCTTTTTTTTCCTGTACACTGTCTCGCGAATGTATTCATTTTTCAGTACACGTATACGCTCGTCGCGGTAGTTTTCCTACCGGCAAAAGCCCAGCATTATAAATTACTCTTTGAGATTGAAAATAGCTTCGCGACAGGGCTTGTCAGGCTCTGGCATTAATGAAAACTACGAGCTCGGTAAGAAATAAATCGCCCGAGACATCAAAGGTAAATTAATGTTCTTCTTAACCTTTCACGAAAGAACCCAGATATTGATAGATAAAGCAACGAGCTCGTGCTCAACATGATTCCCCGGCTTTCAGATCACGTTTCCTCAAAAACGTCTCCACTTTGCAAAATCCCTATCAATCTCCCCACACGCTTTTCCTCAAAACCAATCTCACCGTCACGATCGATTTGCAAAAAAAAATCTCCTTCCTCATCAACTCAAGCATCCTCCCAAGTCTCCTCCAATCGATCAGCAGTCAAGGCATTTAATTTCGCCTGCCGTACTCCGGGAAAGCCCGCGCCATTAGTCCAGCACGCGCCAGACACCCACGACTAGCCGCGGTCAATCGGGCGCGCGCGCGACCGGCGACAACCTTGTGGCCGCCCCACCACGTGCGCAAATCTGTCTGGCTGTCCCACGCGCGGCTACTTTCGCCGGGGGAGAGCAGCAGCGCCTGCATATATATACCGTCTTGCAGGAGATGCTCGCGTGGGCGTGTAGCTCTTACTGATATAGCTTGTTGCTCGAGGTGCATATTCAGCTTTTTGCTTTTTCGTTAGTGAATGGGTTATTGAGTAATCGGGATATGGGAGGGGTAATTATTTTATGGGGGGATCGTTACGGAGTCTTTTTTTTAACGTTAGGTTAGGCGTGAAAATGATCGCGATGTTCTAAATGCGCGGGCTTAATCTGCAATTTGTATAAATCACTTAAGCTCATGAACATTCATTCGTTAATTAAACCCTTTTATTTAAACTCTTTGTTTGTCTCCGCGTTATCTTTCGCGGCGCGAAGGGGATCGCCTCCTACCGGGGAGGAAGATTTCATTACCGAGTCGAGAGAGAGAGAGAAAAAAAGGTATTATCGCGCTAAGAGGGTCGTTTACGAACGGAAGGAACTCATCCTTCGTTATTACCATCTTAATATACATTTACTCAGTGTACTCGCTCTCTCTTTCCCTCTCGACGTTCTAAGACTTTATGTACTGTATACACTTAAGCGTAAACAAACTGTTATTTAATTTTCTCCTTTCCTTTCCCCTTTAATCGAATTAACCGACACTCGATATTATGCTGATCAAAGCCTTAATATCGCAACGTTCAACGTTCCGGTAAAAGCCAGAGCCGATCGGCTTAAATAACTAAAATCACCATTGTAGAAAAACTTATCCCTCGCCTACATCCAGAACGAACTTTTTCAACGAATTCCGCGAAGCCGAGCTAGAAAAAAAGAGCCGTGTACGTACATTATACATTCGAGGAACGCGCGTTTCCTCTTCGATCTCTGTCTCTCCCGCCTCTCTCTCTCTCTCTCTCTCTCTCTCTCTCCCACCCGCGTGTGCCGATCTTATCGATGACTACGCAATTCGCAAAATGTAGATATATCCGAGCGCTCACGTTTAGAGCCAGCTCGCACGAGCGTCTCTCTCTCTTTGTCGGTCACGATGCCCGGCGCTTTTCATTATCAGCGAAAATCGACAAGGCCATATACACACGCGCGCCTGCTAATCAGGTCGGCGAATTTGCGAAATTCCCGCAGAGCCAGCTGCCCGTGTCGCGACGAGCGTACGCCTTCTTTTTTTTTTTTTATATCTGCTCGCGCGTTTCTCTGACGTGGCCGGTTTGGGTAATTCGGTTTCAGTGATTTCGTGGAATTGTATCGAGTGTGCAGTTTAGAAACTTAATTATTTGCGTTATAAATGTGCGGGATTGGATTGGAATTGGCTGTAGGGGATTGAATATTCAGAAAGTTTTATTTTCAAAATCGTACAGTCGAAAGATTTTTTTTAAATCCGCCCGAACGATTGCCGGTGTCAGAGTTGCGCCATTATCTCTAATTACAGGCTATCTTATCGCTCGATTATTACTCCCACCTTACGCGCTCGCGTAAGTGAATGTACAAAAAAGGCGGACTCCATCGTAGCTTGCGATTAATTTTGAAAAACCAATTCGAAATGCTACACATTTTATCGTTCTCCTAGCTAATAACCTACCAGTAGTTTTATATAATTCAATAAACATTAAATTTTCGCTATCGACTCTATTCTAACGTATTTCGAAAAACTCGAGGCACTCAAACATCAGGAAAGTCACGTCAGCGCAAAAATCAAAGCCAGACGTCACAATACCCGATCGCTATAAATTACCCTATACCATGCCACCATCCCATCTTATGGTCATTAACTGGCCCACCTCTCCCAGAGACTCTCTTACCCGGCTATTGTTCTCGAGAGGAGCTTTAATGAAAATCGCTCTCGTTCGCTTCCTCGGCTGGCTTCTCGGAAGGGATGGAAACGATCGGCCTTGGCCAGTCGCTCTCTGTATATATACACATGCTTTCGCAGATGCTTTCCCCCTCGCACACATCTACATATACCTGAAAATCGCGGCTCGGCTGCCGGCGCGCTCTTGTCTATATAAACCGACATGATTTTTCCTTGCTTTCAGTTCGCCCGTGACCTGCCGAGGACTCACTTCGATCCCGTCTGCCAGCATGTCAACATCGCCGATCCGAAGATGCTAAGCTACGCTCGATTTGCTGTTTACTTAGAGCGAACGAAAGGATGTGGAGCGAGGAAACGTTCGGCTGTGTAAGTATAGATAACGAGGAAGAGTTGGAAATTATTAACGTCTCCGGTTTGCAACTCGCGCTACTCCGGTACTATAGGCTGTGCGTTCGATAGTCAGGTACCTGAAGTAGCGCGCGCTGCGACTGGATATTCAGCTGAATTTTTGATCGTCTTGGAAAATTTCGACGACGACGAAGAGAGAAATGCGAAGAAGTTCTTTTTGTGATTATTGGAGGCTGCATGTTAATTGTACTTCATCAGGTGCTCTGGTAATTTCGAAACCCGGCGCCTGTTGGAGCGCAATTCATATGATTGTGCCTTACCATACATATATACACACACACAAGTGCCAGAGCCAAGGATGGAGTCAGGAGCGGCCGTTACTGTATAAATTAAGTATAATATACGGAAATTGTGGGCTGTTTAAGATTGGGACTTAATTTAGTTTTCAAATCTTTTGAAATGTGAACGCCGCTCTAATGGAAGTAATTACTAAATTTTCAGCTGCGATTGGAACAAATTTTATTTCTTGTGAAGCATTAAATTTTCACCGGCGGAATTCAGAACGCGAGCACTTTGAATTTGAAAGTATACGCCATGAGAATTACTACCTTATAATAACAGTTATTACCATTATAAAGATCTGATATATTAAGCAGCGGCAGGCGTATAGTTCCATTTTTTTATGTCTTATTTTATTGTGCCTAAGCATTGTTAAAAGTTAATAACCGTACAGCCAATGAAAAGAGCGCATTTCAAGTCGGATTTCAAACATACTCGCCGTATAGACAGTCCGCTTGGGCAATGTGTAATTTTAAGAAACTGGTATACTTGCGGTGCCTCGCCTATTTGAGTAGGCAGACACGCTGACTTTACCTAATAAAGCCTGCAAAAGGAATGTGGTTTTAAAATTGTAAATTATTCCTGCATGAAAGTCAGCATCAGACGTGCACGAGGACGTACTTTTCTCAATACATAGTGTGTTAAAGAAATTTTGCAAAATACGATTATCGATGCCATTATTATTGAATCCAGCCAACTAATTAATCAGAGGTACGTTCACGTCTAATTCGCATTGCAACACTTGACACTAATTCCGTACGGTTTCAACTAAACGTTCCACCAGCTCACCGGGAGACTAACAAGCTTTTACACGCGTTAGATCGATCATTGAATTAGGCTTTGTCGCTCCGCAAAAGGCCTCTTTTTTCGCGCTCCACATAAAAACCGGAAACGCTGATAAAAAAAAAGGAAAGAACGACCAGCCACCTTTTATATTCCACGTGTGTGTGAATATATATAATAACGACATCGCTTGGCACTGGCCTAGATCTCGTGCCATTAGACCATAAATCCTATTTTCCAGTTAGCTTCTAATACGCGCGTTACAGCCGGCGCCGTGAAGGGTATACATATATTCACGTACAGTCCTGGTCTCTCGAGTCGCTCCGAATGTTTGTATTTACAAAGGTTCGGCCGTTGAAAATTGCCGAGCATTAGGCACACGCACGCAAAGGCATGATTAAAAATTATCCCGTAATTTATCGCAGAAGTTCACGCGAGCGTTAATTGCTTTAATTACGTGGCTTTTTGTCGCTTTACGTGCGTCTTAGTGGCTTTAGTTCAGCGTTTAACGCTCATGAATATGCCGGTAATTAATTTGCTGTTAAAGCGGTAGCCGAAGTCAGGTATATGGACGAAGATTGAACTGTCGGGAGCAGGAATCGTGTGTTTTTCGACTGGCTGAGTTCTATTAAACTTTCCACGCGGTTATCGAGCGTTTATGTATACACGCTGAAATGCTGGCTCGAGTAGGACCTACTTTGGCAATTCTGGCGTTCCCAGATATATTCATGAACGCGACTCGAACGCTGAAGGTCGGGCCGGTACGTTTGCGGTATCTATTTCGATTGACGAGCGAGTGTTGAAATGTTTGAGGAAAGTTTGACTCGATTAACTGAAAGTTTTCATAAGCGAACTTTACCGATGACATTTGGTTGTTACTCGATTCTGTCGAATCGAGTTATATTTATTTAAGTAAAACTGTAATAGAACAGTGTACTATCTGAAAAAAATGCCAATTGTTCAGCAGTAATAAAAAAAATCATCATCAAATAAAACCCATACATAATTATACAATTAAAAAAGACTCTGCAATTCTCGAAAAAAAAAAAAAAAAACTATGTACTTCTGACCTATAAAATCCCGGCATCGCGCCGTGATCATCGCTTCATCAATTATGCTAATAACCCCACCTCGGCACTTGGAATAACCTCAAGAAACAATGCAGCCGGCGCGCACAAGCCATAGGTACACTCCCGCGCTCTCGACTCGTCTGCACCCTCGGCATGTATATATATATACACGTAAACCAGCTTCAGCGAGCGCTCGAGAGTGGCCGAAGGAGACTAACGAGATAACAACATTACTTGAGGTCGCGTGGCGCGGCTATGAGCAAAAGAGAGAGAGACAGAGCGGAGCAGAGGGAGCAGAGGTACATCGCGTATACACAGCACAGGGGAGGACGAGCTGTGTGGGTTACATCGCGTATAATGCAATTATTTGCCTCTTTGCGCAAGTACACACGGCGGTGAGCTCGTAATTGTCGCTATGGAAGAAGCTCGAGGTCGGAGTTGTGTGGGAAAAAATATTGCTGCTGCGGAAAAAGTAGATTCGTAAGTGAGTTTTGAAATTTCTCTTGGCTCTGCAGAGAGAATTTACTAAATGTGTTAGGGATGGTTTACTTTTTTTTTGTAATAGCTTGTTGTTGAAAATATAATTTATGAAAAATAACTAGTCGAGAATTGGAAACTCTAAGCTGTTCATATTATCTAAAATAAATCAAACGTAAGCGAATGAGCATTTATTTTAAATTATGAATAATCGTCGCTTTTGTAATCAAGAATCTGTAAGATACGTTTCACAGAAACGAAAATAGTTCTGGCTTTTATAGTTTTAAAATTTGCGATAGCGATTACCTTGGACGAGATAATAAACACACTCGATTATTAGAATGTATACTTACAAATCTGAAATTAAAAATAGTTTTAGCAGAAAGAGATATAGTTCTAGAAGAAGCAAAACGCGGTTCGTCGAACTTACGAGTGGAAGATAAGTAAAATAAAAGTCTATTCACCTCATGAAAAGTTGTGACTCAGAACTAGACGACTCACGATTACAAACTTTTATTTCATCATAATTTATATTGATTTAAGTGTTGCTAGCTTTCGTTAAGATTGAAATTTAAATTTGAAGATTAATATATTATTGGACGCTTAATATTTTTAGAAGTAATTAAATCCATTAAAATAAAGATTTATCATGTATAAAGAGTCTAAACATGTATCAAGTATTCAATAAACAGACTAAGTAACAATTAACTATTTCCATATCGATTCAATTACTAACCGTTTGTTATTGTTTTCAATTCGTACTCACCTTTCCAAGTATCCTACCCTGACCTCTTTTACTGCCGATTACTGTGATTTTCTCCCCGTGTAGAATGAAAAATTGTACATAAAATAAAGATCGTTGGAAAAATTTATTTAAAAGTGAAAATTCCTTGTAATATTATAATTTCTAAAGGTACTGGAATCGTTAAAATAATTTTAATCAATATGATAATTTAATAAACTACTTTTCAAACAAGAACGTTCCAGATCACAATCTAGATCATATTCTCTTCATGTAAAGTATAAATTAAACCTAAATTTCCAAAAAAAATTCTAACGTTCATTATTGTTCATTCATTCAGTCAAAAATTCAACACCCACCAAAGAAGCAAAAAAACCACAACTGAACAAATACTTTGCAAAAACATTTGATCGCACTAAACCGCGTAACGTCGCCGTAAATCATCTCGCCTATAAATTACTTACCATACCTGCTTGAGCCGAAAGTCTCTTTTTTAAATTATGCATGTGTATACGAAAGCCGGGGCCGTTAATGCGAGAAACGATTTCAGTTGCATTTTACGCCTTTTTCTACATTCGACACTGGCAGAGTGGAGAGGCGGCGGCGGCCCCCAAGCCCCAGCGGACGCGCGCGCGAGATTTTAACAACAGCCTTGTAAAGTATACGACGACTATAAAGATGTCAGCTGGAAAATGAATTTATCGTCAGCTTCATTCGTCCCTTGGCGCGCTGTCGGCTCGACGAAGGAGAGAGAGAACGTTGAAACATTTTGCGGTTCCTCGCTGTATAAGCTCCTGCTTCCATGGCTTGCTCTCGTGCTTGATGAGACTATAAAAATTGCAATGCTGTAAGGCAAATTTGTTTTATAAATTAACGCGAGCTCGTAAGGAATTGAAAAAATCGCAAGAATATGAAGGTGTAACATTGGATCACTGACTCGTTCCTTATTTAACCATTTTAACCGCCTTAAAAAACTGCAAGCATAATAAATTCACCAGGAAACGTAAAAATTTCACATTTCCACCAAGTCTCAACCCTACCGCTCCAATTTGAATCCTTACCTCTGCGCCAAACTCCCCCGACAAACGAAGAAGCCGCAAATATCCCACCCCCCCTTGTTTTTTAATTAGATACCCTTCGCTACACTACACACTCCTCGCATTCCGTCTCTTTTTTTTCTTTCTCTTCCTTTCATTTTTTCTTATCATTCGCATCGCGCGTTACTCACTCGCGACTTCTCGCGTTACTCTTCCGAGCGGAGCTCTCGCGTCTTATTCTAGCCCCAGCGTCGAGGGGCCGGTTTGTATTTCTGCTTATTTCAAATAAAGCGAGGCTCGCACGCGCTACGTACGCGGATCCTGTTACGGCGTTTATCGTCTCGTTTGCGTATATATATATTCCAGATGGGGAGGGCGCGAGGATGACGAATTCAAGACTACGTGGATGAGCGATCGCGTGGAGGGATCGTTTTTTTCGTTAGTCATTGTCTTGGCGAGGACTGTGCTTTTGCGTGTAGGGTGATGATATGGTTGGAGCTTTGGTAGGATTCGCGAGTGAGATGGTTTTTTGCGAATATTGTTTTTGTGGAAAATTATTATGGGAGTGTTAATGTTTGTCGTTGGTGAAAGTTGAATACAATCGATAATTTCTGTACATTATTCAAAATTTTATATTTTTGTCTTGATAAGATACTTTCTACAGTGCTCGCAGCCTTAAGTTTTTAGCGCTCAGTCAATATACGAAAGTTTCTTACGGGAGGGCAACGTCCTTACAAAAGACGCGACTCCGACATTGTCTGCGTGCGCGGTGATGATTCGCCTCGGAATACGAAAACCCGATTGGAAATATGGAAGTGACTTTCATAATAAATTCCGATGAATCACGCCTGATACGCGTTTCTATAAATTACCCACGTGTGAACTGGAAAATATGTCGCGAACGTTTGTAAAATAATTAAGAGATACGGTTGTCTTCATTGCCGCTGATGTGCGAAACGATAGTCTACGTATTTTTTTCTTCTTTCGTTCTCGACTTCGTCATTGATCAGTTTCTTAGCAGCTGTATACAGCGTAATTGTAGGAGATAACGAGTATTTCATTCAATGAGTAATTTACCATGAAAAACGTTGGGATTTCGTAAGTGTAGTAATTGTAAGTGAAGTGAAACAAGGTTGCGGACTGATGATGGTTGAGTCATTTTTTATGATTGTTCGATGATTGTTAGTTTTTAGTACAGTCTTGCATTCATCAAATTTGCCTTTATTTTTACTTTACTTTTCGGACAGCTTGATCGTTTTTTTTTTAAATTGATAAAAATCTGAAGTGTCCTGAAACTAATCGTTTGCCAGCCAAATAGAATTTAAAATGACTTTATTGCGTAATTCAAAAAAGATAAGTTACAGGCCGGCGAAAGTAATGGAATTGATTGTTCATAGTCTGTTTTTTCTAATCTTATTTGTAGTTTTGGCTACGTTATCAAAAAGTTATTTTTACTATTTACTTGAAACTAAATAAGAAATATTGAGGAAAAACAGTATTTCTGAATTCTGCAACTTCATTTATTATGAAACGGCTACATGGATATACGAGAATAAAACTGAAGGGAAAGAAATCAAATATTTATTTATTTCTTGAAAATGATTTTTATTTTTGTTTAACTTTCTATTTTTTTATGAATTTTTATATATTTTTACAATGTAATTTACAATTAACACTCGACTAATTAAAACAAATTTTGTCGAAATTTGTAATTCTTAAATAAAATACAGAGAACTCTCGACTTACAATGATTAGATAAGGTGCCTAAAGTAATAAAAACAGTTTTTCTGGATGAATAACCTACAAAACATAAAGTATTTAAATATTAAAGGAAAGGTAAAAAAATCGATTGAGGAATTCATCGTTGTTATCACTATTTTCATTGCTAATACAGATTTATATTGCTAAATGTAAATTAATTATGATAGCAAATTACGTAAATATCTTTATCGGCTAAAAATATATTTATATGTATGTTACATGTGAAAAATGTTGATGCTTTGTACTTAACGATCGTCTCTTCGCTGACAGATCTTTCTGTATGATTCTCCAAATCTCAAGACCTTACAACCTCAAAAAAATAATAAAAAATTACACTAAAACTTTATCTTTCAGTCAATATATAACATTCCACAATTTACAAAAAGTTTTATCATAATATACAATAATTTTTCATGACGAAACAAAACGACGCATATTAAAATGAAATTAAAATACCATGATTAACACAGTCGGTGGTAGGGAATTCGCTTATCCTACTAATCAAAGTGCATCGCGTATTTCGCGAAGTATATAAAAAATAACGATAAGTAGGTCTACAAACCGAAACTAATAACAGAATCAATAATTATGTAAAATTAATGTTTTATAATAAATATATTGATATTTAAATATAGTGTTGTTTAATTGGTGTGTGTTTTTTATTTTAAGTGGTTCCCTTGTATAAAAATAAATCGATAATTACTTTTTAAATATTTTTATAAATAATTGAATAAATATTTTTCTGTATAGTATTCAAACATTAACATTGCACATTATTTATTACTTATGACTTTATATAAAACAATAATTGTCCGTTTAGTTTCGGTTTTATAGTTTATTACCTAAGATATATATAGACATTCTTCTTTATGTTGTGCAACCTATTTTTCTTATACATGCCACATTTTTATTTATTCAGTAGTTGATTATGCAAACAAACTTTTTGAAATTATAATCTTTTACTATTTGTACAAAACAGTACAAAAATACTTATTTAGTACAATTGAGAACTGTCAATTATAGTTAATTCATGTTTATTAAAAAAAACATTGATTAAGCAGAGCAGTATTTTTTTAAGTACAGTATTTCAAAAATATTTTTCTTATAGAGGCCTTCAATTGAAAAAATTTTTAAAATAAGTATTTTTTAAAAACAGACTACTTTTTACGTAACGTAATTCAACATAATTTCAAATTCAGAATTAGCTGATTCTTATTAATGAAGTGTATAGGCTCTTGCTAAACGTACGCCGTATAACTCTAATTTAAACATTAATATACGAGGTTTTTAAGGACTTTGGTAAGGTTCCGATCAGACTTACTATCTCCCCTTACATTCGGCGGAGTACTTGGATTTTATATTGCCATGGTTTATCGGGAGTAAACATTTCGTTATTTGTTCGTCAATTATAAATGTATATTTACACATTTCTATGTATAGGCGTATTTAATTGCAAAATTATACATTAAGGTGTTCAACAAATTTTTTCTGAAATCAGGCAGATTTTAAAATTAAACTATGAAATATCATATTTTTTTTAAATTCTAGTGTTTATGGTGTACTGATTTGTTTGGAAAATCTTTTTCAACGAACCAAATTTTTTCAAATATCATTTATTACTAATATTTGAAGGAATTTTTTCACTCCTCTTCAGGGTTAAATAACGATTATTTCAACAATAAAGAATTTAAAAACAAAGAATTGCTTAGAACATTAGCAATAAATAATATGAGAATGACAACTTGGTTCGTTGAAGTCGTAAAATATCATACTCAGAAAAATTAAGGCCAGATAGAGCTGGAGTCAAAAAAATTTTGATTTAGTACACACTAGAAGTATTCTATTTGATCAATTGGTAATAGCCTTTTCGTGGAAAATCAATCAAATTATTTAGCATTTAAATAGACGTATTACGTCCTCGATCGATAAATTTCTGTCGCCCTCCGAAAGAGCCGGCATTATACTTTATTTTTGCGCGAAAAGAAAATCATGCTTTGCTTAACCAATATTTCTGCCGAGTCGAAACGAGCCACGGAGCATCGAAATCAATTAACTTGGCACACGCTCAACAATCTCCAATGTCTACCTAAAACATTATTCACTAGCGTTAGCATCGACAACCAAAAGTCTAATAATATTGCTTGATCAGCGAGCTGAGCCGAAGCCGTATACACCGAAACCCAGCCGTGCAATTTCCTCGGCAGCGAATCTCGCTGCTCCGCCAAAATCCACTTCTCGCCGAAGTCGCGCTCTCGCTCCCAAGGCTGACGAGAAATCGAAAACCAGTAAAACAAAAAACAAAAAAAAAACGAGCGAGAGAAAACCAAACCTCGGAGAGCCCTCGTACACACGGCTATATCCAGAAAAAAAAAAGAGACCGCGCTCGGTCCGTGTATAAGTATATATAATACAATATGTATATACGTGTATACAGAGGAGGGGGGGGGGGGGCATGTAACGGGGGGGAAAACAGCTTGGCGCGGTCGTTTACGGCTCCGCCTGCTGCAGCGGGGCTTACGGGCGCTGCTGGTGTTGCTCGGGGCACTACTGGGTTGCAGCCGGCCGGCCAGGACTTCAGCTCGAGGCAGAGGGCGTCTTGGGCGGCTGGAAAGGGCTCCACTTGAGGCACTCCGGATCGATTTCCTTGTAGACGCCGCTGCGACGCTTCGCCCGCTCCTTGTAGTCGTCGATCACGTCCTGCGGATCATTTTTATTCCATCTCAGTCGAGCGTCTCTTAGATATATATTTTTTTCTCTCTCTCTTTCCTCTCTCGTCTGGCTCTCGCGCGCTTCTCTTTTTTTATTTGCCCGCGAGGCAGAAGGGCTTTTAAATTTGATTTCGAGAGACGAGTATATGCCGCTTTTTCTTTATGAGCGCGGAGCCCTGGAGTATATGGAATTTCAATAGACTCGATTTCGTTGATTTAAATGCCGAGCGCGTTTTATGGACTATTTAGCTTTTAAGTTATGGGCTTTTTTGAAATAATGTACTTTGATGGTGATATTGGGTTTGGGGATAAAGGTTTACAAGTGCTGAGAAACTGTAGATATTTTTAGGTATCTATTTATTCTGAGTATCTATTTTATTTACTACTACACGGTTAGAAATATCAATCGACAAAATGTTTTCAAAACGAATTACAGACAAAATGTCTGGTATTGTTAGCACACAGCATACAATTGACAGACTAATGCTTGTCAATTTACAATGACTTTTATAATTATCAAAAAAATGTCTGTTAAATCGACACATTTTTACCTGTTCATTTAACAGACAATTTAGTAACAGACCAAAAATGTTAACAAACTACACGTATGTTTATAATCGTGTATTTTTTTTGAAATATTAAATTTTGATAAAATTTGTTTTCGGTTAGATAAATTTTGTATTCAGAAAGTCGTGGTATCAAATATTATTTATACTAAAAGAGGAACTAATCTGACTGCCACATCAAAGCCGGCAACGAAATATGCAGTGGTTTTCAGAGATGGAAATTCAAGTTCTTTCTTGGCTTTCAGTTTAACATTGAATTTGACTTTGTAAAGAATATTGAATGTTTTAAAATATACTTATAAATAAGGTTTGAAAAGAAAACTTCATTTTTAAACTTCATATTACTATATTTAATTATTTTAAGAATACTTTATTTAACGAGGGGTTTCTGTTTATAGTTAAGTAGCAATGCAAATTTTAATGTTAAAGATTATCAAATTTAAAATATAATAATATTAAATTACTTTAATTAAAAGTTTCATTGAAAATGAGTTGAATTTTATTAAAATTAATTGAGTTTATAATAAATGTAAATTTGAAATTGAAACGATAATAATTATAATTTTAGTTTAACTAATGAAAACATTATAAACCGACATTTGGTTTGTATAATATTGCGAGAAATTACAAAAATAAGAATTTCAGTACAAATTTTTACACACTTTCAAACCTAAAGGTTAACATTCATATATGTATATAAATAAAAAAATGAATTTTTTAACACAATTTTAATTAAATAATAACGATAATCTAATCAGTCATATATTTTATATTTTACTAAAGTGTGAAATGCAAATAAAGAATGAGATTATAAATTAGATAAAGATAAATTTGAGAGACATAAAGGTTAACAAGATTAATGACGTAAGAACATACCTGCTTCTTAAGTATGATATGCTTGCCCTTCCAGTACTTCATCATTCCTAAGGCTTGCAGCGTGCTGACTATGTCGGAGGAATCGATGGCCATCTCTTTGCTAATATCTGTTCATATAAATCCATTTGTAATATTATTATCAATAAAATTGTAAATAAAAAAAAAAAAAAATTTTTTTTGTCAAGTTTCAATATGCTTTGAGAAAATCGTATTCAAATTTACTGTAAAATGAATCAATCAACATAATTATAAAAAAAATATTAATCAGAAAAAAAGAAATTCAAGCTAACTAAAGCAAAGCATATTAAAATTCATCACCCATCATTCCCAAACTAAAAAAAAACCTATTTTAATCACAAGAATCCATCGTCAGCTTCTCAAAGGCGCGCGAAACTTAAAATTCTTCGCCTCGGCCCGGGCTTGCATTAGCCTCAGCGGGCTCCTAATATCGTAAAAAATCCCGGTCTCCCGGTGGCTTCTCTCTCACCTTTCACGGAAATTTCCTTGCCGCCGAACTTGCAGAGGTACTGCAGCAGCACGTCCTTCCAGTAGCTCCTGTAGGAGATTAGCCCGAGGTCCGAGAGCGGCTTTTCCGGCGAGCCTATTTTATTTTCGACCCTCGTAAGAAGGTAGCCTGTAAAAGAAGATTAAGGGGAATGGAGCTTGAGTATAAGAAAGTCTATTGACTGCAGCGAGGAAAGAGGGAGTCGATCGCGTGCGCGGTTATATAGATTAGTCCATTGTTGAGGTTACGTAGCCGGTGAGGATATCTTGGCTTTCTTTATTAAAAAAGTGCCGGGTTGAGTGAGGGTGGGGAGGCGGTTGATAAGACGCTTCTGGAGATGGGAAGGATATGGAGATTGATTCGAGTGAGATGGCTGGGTGAGAGAGAGAGAGAGAGAGAGAGAGAGAGAGAGAGAGAGAGAGAGTTGATTGCAGAGCTGGACGCACTGATTGGGGGAATGATGCGCTGCGGGAAGATTGTGCCTGGATTGATTTTGACGCTGTTGGTTTTTCTGCGGTGAATTCAGTATGGAGCTTTTTTTACGTGGACGTATCGGTTGTTTTAGATTTTTTAATCGTGGGTAACGTATGTACGCGCAGAGAAAAAACGAGGAGCTACTCTTTGACGGCCTGGTAAGTGTGATTTGTAAAAGGGCCATGCGAAAAAATTGTAGTCGTTTTGCTAATTTTCCTCAAATGTTGCCTAAAATGAAAGTTTGAAATATTCGCATGATGACTTGGATGGAAAATAATCTATTAAAAATCTGTACGTCGCAAATTTTACAGAATTCCTACCATGTACTTAAAAAACATTCTACAGTATTCACAACGCAATTTCATTCACCAAACTGCCATAAAATTTGATTTCCAAAAACGAAAATCGCAACTCTAATCCATCAAGGACAAAAAAACCCCACCTCGAAAAAATCAGAAAAACAATCCAGCAAAACGCCCTCTCCCCGCGCATCTCACCCTCCCTCCATTACAACTTATTGCACGACACATCGCCTCTTTGAAAGCCATTCCGTTGTACCATCCTCGCATCGCAATCTCACTACACGCTCGTCCAATCTCTCAAGCGCTCTCGGCGCGTATACATCAACGGCATCGGCGCGATGACGTTTGATCTCTCTCCACCTATCTTGACGAGTGTGAGAAACAAATCTCCCAGCCGCGCACCTATCTACGCGCGTCGTCCCTCTCCGTTCAGACGAGAGGAGAAGGAAAAACTCGATTCGCCCGCGCGTCAAATCGAAGTGTCGAAGGCGCGCGCTGAAAGGAATGCACCTGACCGAGGGCCCAGAGTATAGACTATATACGTATATATACATAGTCCGGTTGAACGATCGTTACGGCTCGGCGTGTAAAGGAGCAAGAGAGAGTTGAGGCAGTCGAGGCCGATAGCTACTTACTTTACCCGCCGTGTGCATAATTGCCTCCGCGCGCGCGTCTTTTCATTTTACTCTCGACCTACCCGAGAGACTGTGCTTCTTGTTTCTTTGTTTCGCTGCTGCTTTTTTTTTCCCCCCTCTTTGCGGAGGAGGTCGAGAGTCGCGGATGGCTCAGCGCTTTTCGCCGGGCTGTGGGAACGGGCTCGCTCATGGTTTGCTGCCCGATGATTCGCTCTTTTGCTGGAAAGACGAGCGTTATTAATTGAGCTTTGCCAGCGAGCCCGGATTTTCTGCGTGCGCGCTAACGAAACGCTTTGTTTCCTATTGTTGTTTGAGCCGTAGGTGCGAGGCCTTCTCGGGGATCGGCGAAATATCGAGGGAGCTTCAAGGCTGGAGGAAACGTTTGATCGCGGCGCGGCGCGCAAGTGGCAAAAAGTTTGTATTAAAACGGAGAGTTAATTTTTGTCAGCACGACGACGAGGGCAATCGTCATTCCCATGAATTACTAATTTACGCGCGCATTAAATTCTCGTTAAACCCGTCGCGAGTAATAATTTTTAATAACGACGCGCGCGCGCCCCGGCTAAATCGCGCGCTTTAATCGAAAACAAAAGTAATTTGCGCAACGAAAACCGCAGCGCGCCGTCGTAAACCAAACAAACCGTAAACCCAGCGCGCAAATTATTTCGATCCTCGCATCGACTCTACCCTACACCCAACCCATCGGAAATTTCATCGGCGCATCAAAACCATACATACACCACACCCCGCTAAGCCAACACCCCCGCAATCCTCCCCCTCACCTCCCGTCTCGAGACAACTTGATTTTCTTTTTTCCTCGAGGCCAATAATTGCTCTCGGATAGTCGGTTAAGAATCGGCTGGCGTATAGGCGCATGTCCCTCCGCAGCAGCAGCCGAGCTTCGCGCGCGATTCTCGAGACTCTCGGCAAAAGCGAGCGCGCGGGGCCGAGAGCAGCAACCCCTGACCGATCCAGGCCGGGCCGACGCCGCCGACGGGTTCAACGAACTTTCTCTCTCTCTCTCTCTTGCCGCCCTCCGTCGTCTGCAGAGGGTGGGAACAGAGCGCAGACTGCGCCAGGAGGGCGCACACACACACACACAGAGAGAGTGGGAGGAGGGCTCGGAGCTAGTCTCCCTGCCGCCGCCGACGCTTGTGTGTATATATATATATATGGTGCCGGTGCTCCGCGATGCTCTATGGCCAAATTAAACGACCCGAAAAAAAATCGATGCCCATTAAACGGATGCGGATGCTGCTGTGTGTATATACCGCGAGGCTGCTGGATTTCCTTGTGCTTTTTTTTGGCGATAGGGTGGCTTTTTTGAGGGCTGGGGAGGTAGTAAAGATTCGGGGGGTAGGTGCTGGGGTGGTTCTTTTATGCGTTGATTTAGAATTGCTTTTATTATTTCTCTTTTTTTCTTGGGTGTCTTTTGAGGGACGGCTGGCGAGTTTTTGATTTTATTGTTTATTGCGGTGGGGTGAGTGTAAGAATTGTTTCAGTGGTGTTAATACGGTGCGTTTATTATTATGATTATTCGGTGAAATAAATGAATAAAGTACGCACACCAGTGAATTAAATTCAGCGCAATTATAAAGAACAGGATAAATTTTACATCGTCATTATTATTTAACTGCGATGCTTCGAACTGAAAATTTTCGCGTTACACGCATATCCAGCAGATGTAGGTTGAAAAATAACCTGTAAAATTAACTCCGCGTTTTAATCAACGACAATCAGAAGGAGCCAATTCATAAACTTCGCCCGCGTCGGCTGCAATTTATTTAAATGAATAAATAACATCGATTTCCTGACTAACCCCATTAAATTTCGCAACGATAAGCGCGCGGGCCGCTTAAATTGAATTAACTTTTAAAGAGATAGATTATGAAAGCGTTAATTTTCCCGACCCCTTACAAAAAAAGAAAGTCGCCTCCATCATCCTCTCACGCACATCCCCATCGCTCTTCAAGTCTCGAAATCGTTTCTAGAAGCGCGGTAATAGAATATTAATCCCGAAATCGATAATTCAAATACTCAGCCTAGTAAGCGCGTGTACAGGGCCAGACGCGCACCGTAATTGTATACGCATACGTATGCATACACACATATACACTAGGCCTGCCCGCATCTTGAGCTATATACGATAAATCACGGCGAGCAAACTACCGCGCTGGAAGTGCGAGAGTAGCGCAGGGCATCAGCTCGCCGATCGCGATGATTACAATCTATTACGGACTCTCATTAAACGCACGCCAGATGCATTGTGGCCGCTCTCTGCGCTTATATATACGTCGCTCTCCCGGCTTTTCGTTTAATCAGCATTGAAATAAAGGGTATGCCGAAGCTCTCGCCACTGCGCCTCTACTTCTCTCCTTCTATAAATATGCAAATTTTTTTTAATGCAGCATCGTCCGTGGATTATTAACTCCCGGCGCGCTATCTGCTTATAATCACGCGGCTTTTGTCCTGGATAGGTGAGCACCATGCGTTTGTTTATAAAGTAGAAATTAGTAAGGTAAATAAATCAGGCCGGGAATTAAAAGCTTTATCGCGCGTGAAAGCTATAAACTTAAGCCGACTCGAACCGCGCAACTATATAACCCGGCGAAAAAAAGGATTTATAAAAAAAAAAACAACCGGATTAAAAAACCTCGCGAAGAATCCACCCCCGCCCTGATCGCCTTGCCT
>JAPYZA010000974.1:0-23798 GCA_030522685.1 Eupelmus azureus | reverse complement strand
CCCGAAAAAAAAAGACTGCCTCGCCGGCCTGAGCACTCAATCACCTCCCGGCGCGCGAAAATGCATTTATGCATGAGCGCCGGCGCTGCCCTCCCCGTATATAAGTGACTAACAAGAGAGCGGCTGCAATCCCCGCCGGTCGCATAAGTCGCGGGGCCAGGGCACTAGCAGCGCGTAAATCCTCGTCGCGCCGCTTTTCCGAGCACGCGCGCGCGCGAGCACCAGCTCTGAGTAAATTTGAAAAAATCGCGCGGACGGTTAAAGGTGGACGGCCGTTAATCTAGCGCGCTTCAGAAGCGTATTTTAGGGCCGGTTAGTGCTGCGAGGCGTCCGGCGAATTTTCGCTTTTTCGACGGACGTTTTACGAGGGATTTTATTTTGCGGGGAGAGGGAGGGGGGTGGAGATGCGGCACTAATCGCGCGTAGTTGGAATTTTATGGATGGATTTGGTTGATTTATCTGGGGGGTTTCGACTGAATTATTGAGGAGAGACTTGGGGAAAGGTCGGTGGAGGGCAAAATTGAATTGAGTAGATATTTTTATACTATAAAGACATTTTTTTAGGGTCTGTATAAAAGGATGTTAATGTTATCGAATTTCTGCTAGTATTTTTAACGATGCTCTTTTTGTTTCAAGTCTTCCAAAAAAGGTTTCACCTGAATATAAGTTTTTGTATGAGAATTTTAGTTCCAGTTGAATACGGATCTTTGCAATAATTAAATTACAATAATTTAAGCTTTGGCTCATTCAATTTAAGAGATAAAATAATAAAATTAAAATGAAACAAAACATACTATTTACAAATGTGTCGATATCAATATTCTTTTGAATTCTCTTTTTGTTTTTATTAATAATATTAAAATGTTGATAATAAATTTTCCCAATATCAGAACATTTTGGTTTATCTTTACAATGAAGTCTATATATAGAATTTGAGAGATTATATTTTGTTATACAGAATTATGTTTCACAATGATCAACTATTATAGACATGTCTATATCAACAAATAATGTTCAAAATTTAATAAAGAAAAGGCTGTTTCATTCATTTTTCTTTTGCAAAATATAAACTGATAAAAATTCTATAGAAATTATACATGTTTCAAAATATGTACAATTTTGTTTAAAAAATTGTATAAATTTACCTCGCGTGGTCAAAGAATAATTCATGAAAAAACACAACAATTAAATCATGAAATGAATAAAGAACGATTCTTCTAAAATTGTATACCTAAATAAAAAATATCTTTAATTAAAAATTTAAGAAAAATGATTACTAATAACTTTAGAAATGTGCCCTTTTACAAAATTTATGCTATAAAAGTTTAAAAAAAATGCTTAGTTTTGCTGAAATCTAGTCTAGATATTGATATTTTTTTAACTAAAATACAGTCATATACCAATAGCTAAAATTAAAGGTTTTCTGTCTCTTTAATTTCATCTCAACAATTTTGCTACATGACATATTCCACTGGAATTATTACAAAATAATCGAATTGATTCTCACAATTAACAGATCCAATATTGTATTTCTCAATAATCACTGCTAAACAAGATAACGAGCAAAATATACATTGTAACCCAAAGCTGCTCGTCAAACGTGAATTAACTCGCGAGCATTGGACAATAAAATCAATCCCCTTTTTTCCTCTCCAATAATTTCCCAGCAATCGCATTATCCAAGATTACCATTTCACTGTCCAAAGTACGAAGGATTCCTGATTTTTCTCTAGGAAGAGATGCTCCCATTGCGCTTAGGCATCGCAATTTCGCTCTCTCTCACGAGCGCGAATTCGCCCTGCCGCAAGACACGTACGAGTATCGATCCGAGCAACAAAAATGAAAGCAGAAGAGGCGCGTAAAAAGCCGAGAGAAAGAAGAACACGGATCCCGAAGGAGCGAAAAAAAAGGGAGAAAGAGAGAAAGGTGATACGGTGTACAGGTTAAAGCACTCTGCGCGCCGGGTTTACATGCACACGCGTCGCGCTCGCGAGCGAAAAACAATGAAAAGGAGAAAGGGAGGCGAAAAGTGGAGCAGCGGACTTTAAACGACTCATCTCCAGCTCTTTTCCTACTTTAAGCGCGAGAGGGAAAATGTGTGCGCGTGTGTGTGTACGCGAATGTATTAGAATCGAATATACGTCGCGCGGTGCGAGAAGAGAGAACGAAAAGTGGCGCATATATATTCAGTCACGTGTGAACGTTTGTTTTTCGCGTGTATGCGTTTTCTTTTCCGCTTTTGCTGAGGCTGTAATTAAATTTTTAAAACCCAATTAAAACCCGATGGTTTCCCGCGGGATTCAATTGAAAAGGGGGCAAAAGTGGGCCAATTATGAGGAGCGCCTCGTTTTTTGTCCCATGATTGTTAGTTATTTTCAGGCCGCTCTCATTTTCCGCGCTTCTGACGTAAGAGGGACTGTAGCTGAATCTGGCTTGGAAAAATTTCAAGGTGAAAAAGTCAGTAATAATGTTATTATATATGATACTACGGTAAAACGAACGGTTTAATCAGGAGGAAAAGTGCAAAAATACGAGAGCTACGAAAAACGGAAATTGGATTATTTCTCCTGCCGCACTCTCGCGACTGCCACTTGGAAAATAACAATTTTCTTATCGCTTCCCTTGAAAGTCCTCCAAAAACAAAGTAATTCTCGAAAGAAAAATCGATCCTCATATTATACGCTCGCTTCGTGGTACAAAATTTTCAAAAGCTCCAACATTTATTGCTGTTGACGCTTAGCTCTGCCATTTTCTGAATGTTTCCCAAAAGCATTTGACGCGCGGACGCGAGAAGACATTCGACGCCAAAAATCTGAATACCCTTACAAAACGAAAAGCAAACAAAATAAAAAAAGAAAAGACGGAAGAGCGAAAAATATTTTATAAAAATCCAGCTCTTTTATTGTCTCTGCAAAAAGCGATTTGCCAAGCCAAAACGCAGCTCCACGAGTCCACTAAAAATATTCAGCCACTTCAGTGCCGCATACATATAGCTCGCGTTCTTTTTCCAGCCTCCTCCTCGCTGAGCTCGAGCGGCTGTAGTGTGCGCAGCGGGGCCAAATAAACATCGGGCACGTGCGGCCGCTTCTATATCGAAACAGCCGCGCGGCGCTTTATACATATCGGACCTAGTCGATGCGCCTGCGACTCCCACGGCGCGAGCAAACAAACGGCGAAATTTCGTTTATCCTTCGACTTTAGCGGCGAAGCCGAGGCCGCCGCATTTTTCGCTCGGCTATGCAAGTCTTTCCGAATGAAAAGCCAGAAGTGCTTGTTTGAAAAAAAAGGAAAAAATATCGTTACTGTTTCTTGATAACGCAGCGGTTTGATTGCGAGCTGCTCATTTCGCTGGTTTTGCGAGGGAGAGTAGAGCTTTGTTTTATCGGTTCATCAATCACGAGGCGGCTTATGAATCGTCGAATAATGTTTTCGCTTATAATTGATGCCGTTGATGGGTACGTTATAATTAATGCAATGTTTACGTACGTACGCGTATTATTGTTGATAATGGAATTGTGAACGTTGTAAATGATTTTGCTTTAAATTATTGGAAGAATAAATGAGATTTAGCATCGGATGAGGAATTGTTTGACTGATATTTTAATACGTCAATTTAAAAAGAGAAAATTCAAACTAATATTTTAATTTTAAATTTGAAAGGGTATTTTTTACATTTACATTTTCCTGAAATTGAAATTCCCTCAAGAAATATTGTAAGAGCAAATTTCAATTTGGCGAGAGGTCAAGACTGTAAGGTCGATTTAAAATTTTATAATTTCAGGGAATATTGCATTTGAGTTTTCATTATCTTATATTTAAAAATTTTAAAACCGGTAATCAGAATTTTAATTTTGACTCCATTCTTAAACTGCATTCCCCTAACATGCTAATGTTGCCAATTTCTTCCTCTGTACAAATATACAGAATCTCTCCGGTAAAAGTAACAACAACAAAAATTATTAAAAAAAATAATAATAAACATTTTAATCTTCAACAATTTAATTAACAAATGTGTTTTTACCATTTCTGTTGCAGACGTTTTGCGTGGTGTCGAAGAGGTTTCGAAAAAATTATATTCACCGCTTCACAGCGACCAAGAGCTGGTTCATCTTCTCACCGTGGAATCCGATAAGGCGCTGCTGTATCTTCCTTAGCACGAATCAGTACTTCGATTACCTGGTCATGACCACCATTATACTAAACTGCGTCTTCCTAGCCATGACCGAGACTATCGAAGAAGCCGAGTAAGTTACGATTTCGTTTTCCCCATTTCGATCTTGTATAGTTCTTTGCGCTACTTTAACTTTCCCCACTAATCTCATATTTTTATCGGTTGTAATTCCGAGCAGAAACTCAAGTAGTTTCACAATTTCGAAGGTCATAAAATATTGATAGTTATAAACAAGTATGAGACACTAATTGTATGTATCTACCTATTTGCCTGACTATACTCATCCTGTTTCTACTGCATCAATATTCATGTAATAGCCGGCACTTCAACCTCACTTTTAATCACGCAACTTCTATTAACTTTTTCTTTGAATGATTAAATAAATAGTCTACTAAATAAATAGCATGTTATTATATCACAGCCAAAAATGCAATATGAGCATATATATATCCGATCCATAAAAATTTCATCGGAAATCGTAAAATCCTCAAGCATAATATAATTTCGAGTTTATCGGCGTCAATAGCTGTAAAAAAAGGGTGGAAAAGTATGTCGGAAGGATACTCTTTTGCGGTCGAATAAAAGAAAAGAATGTTTTCATAGCTTGATATTAAATAAAATAGCTTTCGTAATAGCTGTCCATATCTTCGAAAAAAACTGTATTACACGACCGGTTGCTATTGGTAAAAAAAAGTAGATATTACTACCTACAGCTCAGAAATCCTATACACTTATTCTGCAACTACCTCCTTTAAGATCATAAAAATAAGTCGATATCCAAAGAGTACGAAATGCTCGTAATTCTTTCAATTAATTATTAAGTCAAAATAAATTATTTACAATGTCTCATCAGTACATCGGCATTGAAAGATTTAATTAAATATAAATACAATAGAATTTGAATTCTACAAAACTAAAATAAGCTTCATCCAAAAAAACATAAGACTATTTTATTAAATCGCAAAGTCAATTAAACCATATTTCACCATCTCCAAAAAAACACCGAAACCTCTTCCAAAAGTATCTCCCTAACTCCATCGTTCCAAAAAAAACCCAACCCTACCCATCAATAAAAAACACATTAACCCAGAGCCACCCCAACTCCCACCCGACCCCAAAAAAACCGCGTGAATTGCAGCAAAGCCCATCTGCAGAGCAAAAAGCAGCCCGACGTTAACCGCGCCGTGAGAGCGTTTATCGGTCGCGTCCCTCCTTATCTCGATACAGCCGCGCGGATCCGGCAAGCGCGGAGGCTTAAGCCACACGGAGTCCACGGATTTGTGCCCGCGCGGGCCGTTAAGCCGCGCGACACGCGTCCCGCTGCGATTCCGATAAACCGCGCCGGGGCCGGCTGACTCTGGCTGTATATAGGCTCGGCTTGCTGACGGATCGTCGGCCTTGTGATTTCTGCTCTTTCAGGGGCGTTGGGGGAAGTGGGAAAGCGATGGATGGGAGGAATCTGTTAGCGTTCGCAGTTGGTTTTGTGGAGTTTTTTTCTTTTAATGGTTGGGGTTGGGGTGTTAATTGTTTTGTGTTTATGGTTTTTTTGTAATAAATGAGTGATGGTTTTTGAAGTACAAAGACAATGTTCTTATCAATTGTTTAAATGAAGATTGAAGTCATTTTGTTAAAAATTGAAGTCAAAAAACGAGAAATAAGACATAAAGAATTTATCCCTAGATATATCTAGGAATAAATTATTGATTCCGTATTTCTCGTTCTTTGACTTCAATTTTTAACAAAATGACTTTAATCTTGATTCAAACAATAGATAGGAACATTGTCTTTGTGTGTCAGGTCATGAAAATTTGAAAATATATATCAAAAATTAATTATTATTAATAATGCTAAGGCACATGAAACAAGGAACGTTTTTAGTACTGATTCCCCTTAAAAGACACACATAATCGTTCTCATTTTCCAAAGCATTTCACTCCGTCACCCCAATCACCCCCTTCCCCAGTGAGCCAGCAAAACAAACGCCTTATCCATCACCCGGTATCTCAGCTCCATCAATGCGTATAAACAGAGCGCTTGCCTAATACCTTACTATATTTTCCATCCACAGCTTGAATATCGCTATCCGACAACTCGTTATACTTTCACCGTCGTGCCGTCGCGCTCCAAAAGCCGATTAGAGCCGCTTATACAGCCAACCTCCACCCCACCCTCCTAATTCCAGTATAAATCGCATTTAAAAGTAGATTTCCCGAGTCGTCGAGCCATCACGGGGAGGAAAACTTTTCCTAATACCTTTCGCATTATCCGCCACCTCGAGCCCATCAGAGCGATTTGTATATAACGTTTAACCCGCGAATGTCAGGCTTTCACCCTCCTTTATGAAACCAGCTGCCATCAAGCCTCACAGCGACGGATATCATCGAGCCGCGCGACAAATTATCGAGGCCATTAACCGCGCTCGAATTTTCCGAAGTAGAAACGCGAGTACAGGAACGAGCCCGGGCGCATAAATCAAGCGAAACTTTTCGGAGCGTGCAGCCGGCGCCCAGAGGAACCAATTATACCGGCGAGCGTGTACGTGGCTTTTTTTGCTCCTTCTCACTGGCGCGCTTTTTTCGCGTCGATGGAGCGCCGGGAAGGGCCACTCGAAACTTTTCGACGGGCCGCTTTGGCCGATAATGAGCCTCTTAATGGCGCGATGACTGGCTCCGCTATTTTGCCGCGGCCTCCGGCTAATTTGTTATTGTAATCGAGGGCCCGCTTTGAGAGTCGCGTTGTCATAATCACGGGGAGAGGGATGAAATTAGCGGGCTTTAGAGGCGAGGCGTCGAGTCGTTTGAGCTGTAGCTCCGGCTGTAGGAATCGATTTTGAAGGAGGGACGAATGGTTTTATGTTCCGGAGAAGCGTGAGCTTTTTGCTATTGTAAAGGAGGGAATGGAAAAAGCGAACAATGTGATAAAAGAGAGCGGCTAAAAACGTTCAATCCTTTTACCCGACACGAGAGGAATTTGCGAAATGCAATTTTTTTGCGTTGCTAGATTGTTTTCCCTTTGCGTCGAACGGAATAAGGTGGAATAGGGTCAGACTCTCAGCATCGCGAAAAAGTTTACTCGCGCGCAACTATAGCATTGTCTTTTCATAGCGCTGCTTTTTTATTTTTAAGTCGTAATGTTTTACTTCTGTTTTCCTCAGGCAATATACAGTTGGTTTAAGTATTTAACAGTTTTTCAAACTGCGCAAGTACTTTTAATTGAAAAGACTATTGTTGGAAAGGAGCGGGAGGAACTTATTATTTTTAAGTCCGAGGTAATTTACAGCCTTTCATAAACCGTTTGAGCATTGCGCCGTTAGAAAGGACAGTAATTGCCGGGTAGCTCTCGCTCGCTTGAATTTTACGACTTTTAAAAGAAATCAATTTCCTTAATCCATTCGCGCGCTTTGTGAAGAAAGGAGACGGGAGGTAATGGAATGAAATTAGAAGATGTATCTTTACGGATCAAATTAGAAACGAGAGAATATAGCTGAGTCGAGCGTGGACTAAGAACTTATCAACTGCGTTTTTATTAACTTTGGAATCTTCATAAAATTTTAATTTAATATTTTTCGAGTTTCTTAGATTATAATTTCGAGAATACGTTATCTCTTTTTTCGAACATCTATATAAAAGAGCAAAGTATTTTTCACGGAAGAAATCTGGTATCATATTAACTATTTTGAACGAGCCGATTTATTATTGAAATCAGGAAAAACGGCCCTCTTTAAAGCTCCATATCACCGCGACCACGATTTAAATTAATCTTCGCCAGCACCTTCCAAGCTTAATTGATCCATTCTTCAGCTCGATTTTTCAAGCTAGCCGCCCGGCAGTCACGCCACCTAAATTATCGCTTTTTAACAACCACCAGCAAAAACGCTTTCATAAACCCACCCGCACCTTTACACCTCAAACAATAACCCACGGTAAATTATCGGCCTGTTAAACAAGCAAGCCCCCCAAAAAAAGTGCACTTCGATATTCCCCTTGTCTCAAACGAGCAGCAACCGAGCGTCGCGCTCAAACAAAATTTAGCCTGGCAATCACGAATTAATATTGACCCTAGCAGGACTAGAAGGGCGCGCCCGGCGTTAAATACACCAAATGGCCCTGGAAACGGGGGAGAAATCAAAAGGCCAGGCGAGCTGAAAATACTCTAGTCATAAGCGAGAGCGATCAATTTTTAGAGCGCACGGAAAAGAATCGTTAGCCGGACGAGCGATGAATTGTTTATAGAACAGTTACGGCGGTTCCGAGCTGCGACGCTATGGCCAAGGAGAGAGAGGGGACCAAATTTATAGCAATTTGTTTGGAGGTGATTCGGGACGACTTGGCGCTCGTTTAGCCGATGACCCCAGATAAGGCAAATCGAGCGTCGACGGGGCGCGTTTGTCTCGGGTTTTCACATTTTGGCTGGAAGCGTAGGCGTATCGCGATAGGTCAGTCGACTTTGAAATGACGGATGATGAATGGACTGATGGTAACGATCATTGAATTCGTTATTTTGTTCGGAGCTGGTAAGCGAGATAATTGGACAGGTTGAAATAATTGATTGGCTGGCAAGCAAATTGGTTGTGCAGACGGTAATGATTAGCTGTGTTTACAATTGTTAGATGGTTAAATAGTTAGACGGTCTCGGTCTGTCAAGGGACAAAATGTAATTATCCATGTTCGGTGTAACTAGCCTGGTGCCGCGATTCCCGCGTGTTCTCGTCATTAGACGCTGATTAAAATTGGCGGCTTTGACTGAATGCCGCTTGCGTAAATCAGTTATGTGTTGATTATATATAAATATAATGTGTATATTTGATATAGTATTTATAACAATTTTTTAACATGCAAAAATGTATTTTAATTTTTAATAATTTTTAGGCATTATTTAGTTATTACTTTATTAGAACTCATGTTAATTAAAAAAATTATAATTCGAAAATCTTTTCATCATATCCACTATACTACTATAACAATATTTTTTTACAATATTCTTTATTTTTTCAAAACAATTATCGATAGAGAAAAAACTAGACCAGATCGCTATTTTATTTTGTAAAAACACTGAAGGAATGATTGTTCTAAAATTCATGTTAACTAAGCTCCTATGATATTTACAGAAATACGATAACAAAATTAAAAACGATAACAGCATTTAAATTTTTTTTTAATCGGTGTCAAATAATTAAATAAAATTTTTCAAGAGATAATTTCTGCTTCTACTACAATACAAACTTGATTATTGAAATAAGCTTTTTCATAAATTTAAAATTCCCGATCGATATATCGCAAAAAGAAAACAAGTCGTAACCAAATATACACCGCAAAATGCACTCACAGTGAAAACGTAATAAGGCTTTTGCGTCTTTACATAATAACGCTCCTCTATTTCAAAACATCGTAAAACTGAATGCATTCAACGTCTTATTGGCGAGTGTGTTAGCTAAGGAAATCTTCTTAAAACGTGTTATTTCATCACAATGAATAAAAATCTAATTTTCAAAAGCGCACGGTAACGGAGAATTACGTAATGCACTTGGCGCGTTTCGGAATATAAAGCACTTTAATCATTACTTACGACTTTCATTTAGAAATGAAAATGCAAAAAGTGCTCTCTAAATATGCGTTTTCACAAAACTTTTTTAATGAGCGAAATATAGTCGGACTAGTTTTACCTTCATTTTTATTTAATAACACGTCTTGTGCGATCGTTTAATCTCAGAAAACTAGACCAATCTGCTCAGCCCTATTGTATCTAAAATTTAATGAAAAGCATTTTTTTGTAAATATTATTTTGAAATAGTATTTTGCAGAGTAAAATAGTTTCTGTTTTACGGTGTAAAAATATTTTCGTATAAAAAATGCAAACAGCGAAGTAAAATACTTTGTTTTTGCGTCCGAGCATTTTGCAGCATTAAAAATAAAACCTTGCGACATTTTCACTGGCTACTGTTTTAAGGCGCTTAAGGGATATACATTTTTTCCCTGTTAATTAATAACACGACTCCCTGAAAGTTAATGCACTTACCTAATATTAACTTGAAAAAGCATGAAAAATGTTTGCAATACTTACACATTCTGACCAAACTAACACGAATAAATATCTACTCCAAGTCTCGACAGTAACACAGTAACCCTTCCTAAATCACCAAATGAAACATAATTGCCCGGTTCTAATCTACTTCCTCCCTTTCCGCCTGTCCGCAGATATATCTTCCTAGCCATCTACACGTTAGAAATGGTGATAAAGTCCATAGCCAAGGGATTCATCCTGAACAAGTACACGTATCTGAGGAATCCGTGGAACTGGCTGGACTTCGTAGTAATTACGAGCGGATACGCGACCATCGGCATGGAGGTCGGGAATCTCGCTGGTCTCAGGACGTTCAGGGTATTGAGAGCCCTTAAGACTGTTTCAATTATGCCAGGTAAGTGCTCCTAGATGCTCTCTCTTGCTATTGCGTCCTTTTCCATTTCAAGCGACGTCGATGCAGCTATACTAAAATCCAATGAAACGCGAGTTCAGCTTGCGTAAGTAAATGCGGCTGCTTTTGGAATAAGCTTTAAGTTTGAGATCGAAACTCGTTTAAGCTGCTGGGGTTTGGGAAGCCAGCTCCTGTTTCGAATTAATTTTAGAAATTAGAACCAATTAGTTTCTGATTAAGGCAGTGTAGCAGGAACGTATTGTTGTACCGGGCGTAATTACATTGGCCGAAAAATTAATTAGCCTTCTACATTTTACCACGTTATCACCTATTACTCCGAGCGCAATTCATTTATTACCCCGCGAGAAATTTCTCTCGCTCTCCGGAATTATTTCAAACTAGAATTTCATCACTACATTCCCCGAATTACAATAACAATTCATTCCATCACCACGTAATTAGAAAAACACTCCTTCCATTTGCTCGCTCAATTCAACCACTATACACAAAATAAAACAAATTCACCTCAGAATCCCTATACCATCACCACCTTCCTCAAACATCCCCTTAAAACTCCTGCTCGCCTCCTTCCAAAGTCAGCCGCATCCGCCGCGTCATTTCCAATTCCGACCGCTCGGCAATTGACGTCCCCCTCCGCAAAACCGCGCCGTCTCACCTCATCATCGGCATCGAAATTACTGCGGCCAGATCGACGCTGGCCTCTCTGCGTCGATCCATTATACCATCCCTTGGCTACGCGCGAGCTAGCGGCGAATACGCGATCTGCGCTGGGAGGTAGCGCGCGTATCCGCTGGGACAAGCGCCATGTGCTACTAAATCAATTATGCGACCGCCCTGGGAGTGTATAACGAACGGGGGGCCGCCGAGGTCGGCTCGTTTTTCTCCGCTCGCGACGCGATTTTCTTTTTTTCCTTTTTCTTTTTTGGTTTGTCGAGAGGTGGGTCGACTGGCTTTTCTTTGTTCGGGTTTTGAGTCGAGGATGAATTTTGGAGAAGCGGCGGGGGGAGGTGAGGGACGGCTGGCTGACGAGGGGAACAGATGAGCCGTGTAAGCTCGGGGGAGATGGCTGAGAAACGGGCGCTCAAAATCGACGAGCTTAAAAACGTAATTGGAAGTTGCGCTTGGCTGACTACTAAAGTTATCGGACGATGTCTTACCGCTCGCGACGGTTTCTACTTAATTAATGCTGATGCAGACAGCTTAGAGAAAATTCGATATTATAGATGATAGAAACACTTTTCTTATATAGTTGCAACCTTATACTCTTCGTAATATTCAGCTCTTAAAAAAGAAAAGAATTTTTATTTTTTTATAACATTTATAAGCAGCTCAACTGGCGCGATATAAATAATTCGCGCAAATCTCTCTCCAGCCTCCTCACCCGTCTGATTATAAAATTTTAAACTTTAATTAACGAATTCACCGCGCGTCACTCATAATTTTCTCCCTCAATCCTTTAGCAACACTCGCGGCAACAATTTTTCCCGCTCTCCCAAATATTTCAGCCGCAAACCCTAATATCATCCGCTCTCCCAGCAACAATCAAACATGTGAATAATTCACGCGATCCCGGGGCCCCATTCAGCCGGCAAAATTATCCTTTATCACCAGCCCTTTTTTATTCATTACATACACTCTGTGCCTTTTTTCTCGCGTTCCCTACACCCTTCCACCAACCTAACGACCAGCGCAGCAACAAACAAGAGTTCTCCGTGGGCTGCTCATAAAGCTCGACAACGAAAACCATCGTCGATAAATTTCGGCCTGTGTTGTATACGTTTTCCCGAACACGCAGGAAAAAACGGGGCTTTTATTAGAGGAAAGCTCTCGGTCTCGTTAGCGTCGAGCGCTGGTTCAATCGAGAGAGGAGGGAGGTATGCGTGTATGGAAAAAATACGGTATACCGAGGAGCCTCGTTAGTTACTTTCGAGTGGGCAGAAGAGGACTTGATTATTTTTTTCGCTGGAATTTGTTTTCGAGTAGGTGCTAAATGTTTGGTCGCGCTGTTTTTACTGTTTACTTGCTAAAGTATTCGTTGGGGCCGGACGACTTTACTTTTAAATTCTTGCGAATGGTGTTGGAGAAGGGAGAAAAGTACTTGGGGATTTTTGGATTGCGAGACAGTAAGTAGTGTTAAAAGCAATTGCAAATGCGATTAAGGCATACTGCGCTGAAAAAGATTTTCTGTTTTACAGTTAGCAGAATGTCTATTAAGGAAAATTCGAGGAAATGAAAATGGGATTCTTCTTAAATGTAGAATTTTATTGTTATTATCAATTCACATAATATTAACAATAAATAGTAAGCATTAAATAAAAGATAAAATGTTGAAGCAAATATAATTTTCTGCTTCGGCTTACTACCGTGAATAAAAACCTGAATCTATTTTTAAATATATCACTACTTTTAACTTATCATTTAAATAAGCTATAATAAGTTTTAGCAATTTCTTGCTAACTACAACTAGTGTACACTTCATTAATTCCTCCTACAAACTTCACCGAACACGCTGTATTACCTGTTGCTCGCATTGTAAAAAGAAAAATCTTTATTTTAAGACAGTCCACACTGCATTCCGTGCCTCGGTCTTCTAAAAATATCCGAGAGCCGGGGCAACAATAAAAACAATCAGCCTAGACAAGCTAAAAGGCCAGTCCATTGGAATAAAGAAATGGCTTCCTCCCTCCGTAAAAGAGCGATAAAGAAGCAAAGAAAAACCTCGCGCGCGTATAAAAAACGAGCAGCTCGCCGACGCAAAACGCGATCTCTCGGAAAGATCAGCCGGAGAAAGGGAGAAGCCATCGCTTATATAGGCAAAGAGACAGAAAGAGAGAGAGTGGGAAGGTAAAAAAAAGAGGAAGCAGGCGCTGCTCGAGATAAACGCGCGGGCGACCGTAAAAAGGTCCCATAAGATCGACGCTTTACGTTGTTTTATATATACGCTCACAGACGCGTGTCTCTCTCTTTCTCTCTCGCTTGCTCGGGTAAAAAGCAGATCGGAGTTTCCTGTTTAAAAGCCCGGCCGTGTAGGTCGGGGTGCAAAAAAAGAGGAGCGAGGGAGCTTATCGGAAAGTGAAGCTCCGCAGCGTGAGAGACGATAAAACGTAGAAGTTCGATCGCGTAAAATTATGCATGTTATAAGAGCTCTTCGACTAGTCGTTTTGCTCCGAGCCGTGAAGCCTTTAATTACCGGGAACTGGGCGATGCACTCCTTTTTTTCTGCCTACTCCGCTACGGCAGTGGAAAGGGAGCTTTGCACGAAAATGCCTGCGCTAATAAAATAGGACGAGGAAAAAAGAGGCTCAGTCGCCGGAGGACGGATAAAAGGAGACACACAGTCGCTCACCGCGACGCGAGTCCAAGTTAGAATCGTTAATTAAACTCGGTCGCAAGTCGAAACGCTATAACGCTCGAAATTTCAGCGCCCTGCTGAATTCACTCCGCGGAATTGCTCTTATCAAATATTAAACTTCAATTTTTAAGCAAGATTTGCCGATGGCTCGACAATCGAGAAATATACGTAATCGCGATAAAAGAGAGGTATTAAAAAATCACGGCGCCGGCGTTGCTTCAAAAACACGCGGAATAACGCGCTAACAATGCGGAGCGAGCCCCCGGCGCGTAAACGCCGGCTAAATAAAAGGCGGCCTAGAGTTTACGGCTCTTGCATTATATCAGACGAGGTGTGTCCTATTGTAGTCCTTATTAAAAAGTAATAAAGCGCAACGAGGGTCTGTGCAAAGCGCGAGAAGTAGAGAGAGAGAGAGAGAGAGAGAGAGAGATTTGTTTTAACCTAATTTTGCAAGCCATTACCGCACAAAGAACGAGCAGCACGTTTTATTAGTCTCATAAAACATGTCGTCTTACCGGACTCGGAGATTATCTACTTTAACTTATTCACACTGCAGTAAGCCGGCTGCTCCGTGTGTTATCCTCTCAATTTTATGCTTTTATCGCCGATCTCGACTGATTACACTAGCGAGAGAACGAATTTACTCCCGTAATCTTCGATCCTATCTGTCTACGTGTTTATTTCTTTTAATTACGCGAAAACAACTTCCGGCAGAAGCTACAAACTGCGCGCAAACTACCCCAGCGCCGCGCCTGTTCATTTCAGCCGGGGCTAATTTGCATTTGCAGGCGCTCGTTTGAAAACTAATCTCAAAAATAATCCCCGGAACTTTCGAACGGAACTACCTATATCATTATTAAATTCTCGGAATTCGCGAAAATTCAAGGCAAGAGAGCTAGCTCGTATATTTCTCGATCGCTTATCGAATACCGCTCGTCCGCGAGCTCACATAAAATATGCTCGCTATCCTCTGGAGTAGTGGGGGCTGGTGTATACTTTATAAAGCAGCTCCTTAAAATTCAGCGAGTATCCTTCTCTTAATGGCGAATTCCGCGGCTCGAGCGATATCAGCGAGCGCCGGCTCGTTGTTAAATCGTCGTTTCGCGCTTCGCCGCCGCGACGGGCTGCGTGAAACGAGAAAGACGAGGAGATCGATACAGAGAGGCCAGGCGCTGTGCGAGCTATATACACACCTGGAGCACCTTGGGCGAGCTGCGAGTTTTGTGTGTGTGCTAAGCTAGGTGAGAGATAATTGGCTGGTGGAGATATAAATTTTTGGAATGAGGAAGGGGGGAGGGTTTTTTTAAGGGGGTGGGGAGGTGGAGAAGCGTGTGTGTAATGTGAAGTAATAGGGGGTAGCATTAAAATCTCATCTAAATTCAGGCTGTTAGTTTAAATAAGGAGAATATGATTGAGAAGCTGGGGAAGAGGCTAGTAAAAAAGAGTTGCCGTTTTAATAGGGTTTATTAGGAAGTATAAGGTATAAGGCATGTGCTGGACAATATGTTCCGCCTCTGATAGCTTTGTTTTTTATGTGGTAAGTATAAAAAACTTGAAAGCATAAAAAAAGTTATAAAAATAATAAATTGACTACGATATTGTTTAAAATAGTTTATTGGATGTATAAAGAGGCAATTATTACAATATTTTACACTGAGTAAAGATGTTTGATAGTTTTATGTAATATCGAAATATTTTTGATTCACCAATAATTTATTCGAAAAAAAATTATTGGTAGATCAATTTTTTTGCATTAAAACTTAGTTTTGTTTATGACGAACAACAGATTCACGTTTTCAAATTAACAATTTATTCCGGTTAAATAAATAAATATAAAAAAAATAAATAAAAAACTTAGATAAAAAATAAACAGTAAAAAAGAATAAATAATCTTTAGCTCGTGTTACTTTTTCAACCTGGAATATTTTCTAACAGAAAGACCGTGGATAAATGGCTACACAAACATTGTAATTGAAAAATATGTGTTACAGTTACAGGTATGAAATAAAATTCAAAATCGGTAAATCACTTTATGAGCTTTTATTCAGTTACACTCGAACAACGCATCAATATGGCTCGACAATCCCTTCAGACTGAGATCCCATGCTGGCATATATACATGAACAGCACAACAGACCAGCATTCGAATGTTTGCAAAACATAAGCTTCGAGGAAACATAGAAGCATTATTCGCTCTATTTCAACAATATGATTAAGTTAATTTAGTAAGCCTTTTTGTCTAATCTATTCGATGTTGATGAAAGTTTCTCCAAAAAATAAAAAAGATTCAAGCTGATCGTGTAAATATTAAAACGGTAAATGTTTTATGTGCACGATAAGAAATTTTTTTTATAACGGTTATATGATGATTAAAATAAACATATACTTTTCTGGAAGAAATTTTATGATTTAAAACTATGTAATGGCTATTTATTAGCCATGTTCTACCTTATAAATTATTAACTGGTTATTCAACGGCTACTAAATAGAATCATTTCTACTAAATACGCTAAAAAAATTATATCATTGGTAAAAAAAATACAAGATAACCAACATAAAACAATTTTTCAAACGAAAATTGGAAATCCTAATAACAAAACAACAAAAAACTCAACCAAATTCGTTACTTTTACAAGTATGTTCGGTACTGCAAGTAGTATGTCTTAACACAGTTTTTCTACTCTTTCAAAATTCTCAATATTACAAATACTCAATTCAGCATTAAACTTTCCATCAACAAAATCACTTAATGACAAAAAAATCACAATCTTCAACAAAGACCATACCTACACCACCTCGCTAAAAAACCATCCACTCAGGCCCACATTCCTCAAAAATCATCCTCAAAAGCATCCAGCCCGCGTTTCAGCCAGCCGACACCTATCTTCTCATCTTACCCGCATGAAATTTCCGTATATATACACCTCCCTGAGCGCGTATCGCTTACCTCGCTAAAAGCGCGCGCGCAAAACGTCGAGAGCAGTCAGCAACGTATCCGTCCATTTTACACATCGCGACGCCCCCTACATTTTTAATCCCCCTCAAAACTTTTCTCATAAACTCGCGGCCAGCCACACGACATTACAGCTATATGCCAGCCTCTTTACTATATATATATATACACAGCTGGGCGAGCGCGAGGCTAGTTTTGTCGTTCTTCAGTCGGCCGCTAATTTCGCTTGCGCCTTAGTTTCTTTTTTTCTTCACGCCCGAGCGAAAATTAGTTGGCGCAACTTTCCAGCGCTCTCGATTTATTAGAGTTGCGCGCTGGCTGTTTAATTTTTGCAGGGAGGGAAGAATACAAGATGCCGGCGATTGCAGCTGCAGGGATGCCGGGGGAAAGTTTAGCGCGGGCTGGTTTATTAGAGGCCGGCTTAGCTGGCCGCGCGAGATTTTGCGTCTGGAATATCAGAAAAGGTTTTAATTTGTCGGCTGTGTTTTACGTCGCTTTGCGGTGAGGGCAGGGGGTCATGGAAAAGGTAAATTGAATTTTTCATACCGATGCTGGAAATGCGATTGTTTCGTTCTTGAATTATCCACGAGGCTTGGTTTCAAAATTGTTAATGATACAAGGAAAACATTAAGTCAAGGATAGTGGAGTTAACTAGATCGAGTCAGAAAGCATTGTTTAAAAAATTATAAAGAAGCTTTCCAACTCTCCTATTGGAAAGCTCCTTTACCGAACGTTAACCGGACATTAAGGCTTATGGAAACAAAAAACGAAATTGATGAAAAGTGCAAGCGCGTTAACAAAACTCGCAAGTGGGCAGGACGTTTTTGACATCAAAGAGCCTGTTTGTTCCTCGAATTTAATTTCCTAAAGGAGCAATCCGCCTCCGCCTTTTCAACGGAGAGAGGGAGAAACGCGAGGATATAGAGAGCCAGCAGCGGCTGCAGCATCAAACCTTAATTCGAGAAAATAGACGGCGCTCCTTAAAGGAGTAGTCGAGAGACGTTTCATTCGAGAGAGAGAGAGGGGGGGAGAGAGCGAGTCCGATCTATATACGCTTGCTCGAGTTTCAAGTATAATCCGCGCGAAATTAGACCGTGAGTCCGCCGGAAACGGACGGTACTTACGAGCGTTTAGCTTCGGGGAATGAGTCAGGGTTAAAAAAGACTATTTTGAACAATTTGTCAAGTCTCAAGTTTTTTATATTCTAGCAGATTTTATGTTGTTCTTGTCAACATATATGTGTATCCCTAAAATGCATATATTTAAATTATTGGAACTGTAATAAATTTATGTGTTTAGAAATCCAGTTTGCGTTTCTAAAACATAATATAAAAATCTTTTATAATGAAAATCTCTTTTCGGTAAAGTTTATTTAAAATTCTTCAATCAATTCCGTATGAATATTTTTAGAATTCCTTTATTATTAATGTTATGCAATGGGATTTAAAATAAAATAACCGCTGCCAAGTTATTTGTACTCAGCTTCCTCAAAATTAATGAGAATTATAAAACTAAATATTTTATAAATAAATCATCATTAATATTCTTTGATAAATAATACTTTTTATTAAATTAAAAATATCAAGTTTACGCTATTTCATGAAGATGTTATGAAAACATTTATTCACATTCACAAAATTGTGTATAAAAATAGAAAAAAACGCATTTGGTAATCATAAAAATTATTTTCTAGCCTCCACCTTTAACGAAAACAATAAAATGAGATTTTATAGTATGAAATCGCTGAAATAGATTTAGAAATACAAGAATACACTCAAATTATCGTCGTCGAAAAGTTTCTTTTTAGAAATCAAAATTGATTCAATACTTGCAAAATTCGTATAAATACTTCAAAGCATATCTATAATATGTTTTTACAAAACCTTTTTCTTCACTATCATAAAGCTGATTTCATTCCATAAAGCTTCTTGCCAAAAGAAGAAGCAAAATTAAATAACAATATTTATTATCAACTTTAGTAAAAAGATTTAATCAAAATTTCTAAGAAAAGAACAGCTAGACAATTTTTTTCAATTTCTTTTATATTATATTGAACATCTTTTTCAGTTTTCACACTAGTTTTTTCCTTCAAAGCTAGTTATACTCTTCCACTATTTGTCACGCACTTATAAGTAATAAAAAGTAAGTTCATCAACTCGTTAGATCAGAAGTCAACGTACCTGCACTTATTACACTTTGATATCGATCTTCAGCTCTGCATCGACTTGATGAACGGAATTCCTAAAACTGTTGTTTCAGCGATAACCGAGCTGCGATATAGAATTAATTTCCGCTCTGGGCTACTGGAAATTGATAGAGCTTCGCTTTATTTCTTCTGGTGTTCTCGCTTTTGTTTGCAGAGAATACGCAGGCTGTTAATTAATAGCCAGGGCTGCAGCCGTGCGCGCCTGTCTGATTTTGATAAATTAAAATTGCTGAATGGCTAGAGAATATTTTCAAAGTGGAGCTTAATTTAGTTTTCATTATTTTGCTAAACAGGCAAATTAATGATATTTTAGAATGTTCTTTATTAAAACCTTTTAACCTGTGAACCTTTTATATACGAATTAATATTCAAACTTTTAGCAGTTTTAAATCATTAATTCAATTAACTTAATAGTGTCCAAGAAAAAGCTTACAAAAAATTTAATCTCATACAATTTTAAAGGAATTTAATTAAATCCAAGCTTTGTTCACAATTCTACTTTTTTAATGGAAATTTCAAGTAGACGTACCTAGTCATTTTCATTAAACCCACGTAATTTTCATTAAACGAAAACGTCATTGGTCCCAAACGAAATTACAACTTTAATAATTTACAACCACGTATTAATCAAAACACAGTCGAAAAAACATATCTCAGCACCCATTAATCATCAAAATTTATTCTCTCGATTCCAGAGCAAACTTACTTAGCTACATCTCAGCCAAACTGAATTCCGCTCTAAACTCGCACTCACCCAGCAAAAACGAAAAATCTTATTTTCCCTAACAGCACTTTTGCGCGCGGGTAATTCTCTCTCCCTGCAGAATTGAATCGGCTCCCGGTCGCCGAGTTAAATTTTCAAAACCAGCGCGATAAACGTAGAAAAAAATTCAAAACCGTCTCTTTCGCGCCCGCTTGGCTGCATCGAGCTGCGCCTGCACTATCGGCCTTGCTCCCGTAAAATCAAATTACGCACATTCGACACCTTTTCCACTGCATAAGATTGGACTCGAGCAGCGCGCGAGCCTTAGGAAGCTGTATATATATATAGATAAGATAGCCGCGGAGGAAGAAAGTAGAACACAGCGCAGGCGATACGGCATGAGCTTATATGTGTGCAGTGAAAGCGTGGATATTCCAAGCAGTGTGTATGTATATAGACTCATGGAAAAGGGACTTTCTTTCTCCTCTCGTTGGCGCGAAGCTGTCTGTGCTGCGGATTTCGCCGGGCCAATCGTGCGGAGGCCCTCCACTCTTCGCCTCTTTCCGAGCCCGGATTATCTATATACAAATCCGCGACTTTTAGCCGCGCCGTATACTCAAGTTCTTTTAGCAACTGTCAACCTACATCTGTTTCTCTCTTTCACTTTCTTATTCTTTATACTCATCTTGCATTGACATTACATTTTACCCTCTGGGTTCGTCTCACATTTGCCACATGACGTAACGAGCTTAGTCGCGTGCATGCACTAACCACACACACATGTACACATATACACACTCACACATACACACACACATATACACATACACGCACATACACACACACACTATCCTAGATGCATTTCCCTCAATGTACGTGTGGCACGTAGGCATCAGCTCTCGGCTCTAATCAAGGTTAATTGTACTTGGCGCTTTTACGCGCCTCCATAACGTTGCCTCCATAATGCCGTGCGCGCGCGCTTGCGTCGATGCGGCGCGCTCGTAAAAGCGCTCCTCACCGCTGAACAGGTCAAAGGGCGAACTTCGATATCGAGCGAAGGTGTGTGTGTGTGTGTGTGCCGAACGATTCGCGGGATAAAAGTTTCTCTTTCGGAGCTTTCGAATTCCGTGGCTTCGGTATAAATGCCCCTTTTACGTGGAGGAGGGGGGGCTATTCAACGAGCAGAGACAATAAGGCCGCGACACGATTGTAAAAGTGCGGGGAGGCGCGCGGTAAATGAAAGCTTTTTACGAGAGCGCGCGCGCATAAATTTTATGATCCGCGCGCTGGATGTGTGTGCATAAGGCAGATGTAAAAGTTGCAGGGGGGGAAAGAAAAAGAGCCGAGGTGAACGGGAGTTCGTGCGGCTAGAGGTGTCGGCGTGTTTCTGTTTGAGGGTGAAAAGGTGAAAAATCGCTGTTTTTCAATATTCGATAGTTACTGCGCTTCGATAACTCGTAAATTCTTATTTATAGCGATCTCTTGCAGTCAGTGTACTTAATAATGTGAAGAAAGTTTACTATTGGCAGAAAAAAATAATCAGAAATCGAGTAAAAGTTAAATCGCCAATTACAATTGAAAAGCGCTTTTATATTCTCATGTAAATAGGTAGTTGTCTTTACAATCTCTGCTGCTTAAATGCATTTGAATTCATGAGTTTTCAAATGAATGTGGATGTAGATTCACTGCGAATACGCTTACGCATATGTATATGTGTTATTGAGTGCGCGCTTATGAATTTAGAGGCTATTATCACTCGATTTTAATTGTTACACCTGGATGCAATTTGATGCTTCAGAAATAACAGTTCTACCTCCGAAGTAAATAAGTCTATAACAGCTATAGTAACCGACCTATGTTTTTACTTATGGTTGTTTAATAATGTATAGCTTTTTTATTGAGCTTATAGAATCAGGCTTACCATTTCATTCAAGATCTCTTAGAATGTATTATTAATTATTTATTAAGTATATTTCTTCTGTAAAAATTATATTTTATACAATTTACATCCTTACCTAACTTGACCTAGAACTGTTGCTACATACTTTAGCGTAACTAAATTTTCACTTCTTTAAATTTTTATACTTTAATATAGAGTTTGTATAATTAAAAGACTTTCGACCATAAAATTTACATTCTAATTTCATTTTACATTTAATATAACAAAAATGCTTGCATTAAAAGTAAAAAGCACAACTCTCAAAACCTTCCTCACCATCATCATAACAATTGATTAGCATTCCCAGCTCTCCCCGGCCAAGCACCATCCAAATCCGCTCCCACCCAGCCCAGCCTAAAATTAGTATAAACCCAACCGCAGCTCCCTCCACGATAATTTGAATGCAGGCAACTTGCCCGACTGCGATAATTAAAACCCCTTTCACTGCTCGCGGCAGCTGGAGTGAAATCAACGCATCACCTCCTTCGTTAAATCCAGCCGCTCCAAAGTGCATCCTTGAGACACTCCCACCCCCGCAGCTCCTCGAACACACCTTAAAATATACGAGATACACAAAGCCGTCGCCGGCAGAGAGTTCAAAGCTGCGATTTATCGATGCGGCCATCGATCGTCGTTGTAGCGGAGGAGACGGCATTGTCATCGAGGGCCACCTTTTCCCGGGAATTATCGGTGCCCAGGAGTCAGCCAGTTTCGTCTTAATTGCCCTGGAAGATGGGGAGCGCGGGAGTGACCGAGGCGCGGACGATGCGCGCTGGAGCCGCGACGGTTAGTGGCTCGATCGATTTGCGCGGGCAGGGGATTTTAAGGGTGTTGCGAGAGTTTTGGGAATTGTTTGATTGCGTTGGAGATTTTTGGGGTTGGAGGTGTAGGTGTGGGATTTAGAAAGTGGGATGGATGCTGGAGTGCGGATGCTCGAAAGATGGTTTTGGGTTGAGTTAGAGTGAAGTAATCGGGCTTCTGGAATTTATATAACTAATCAATTTAACTAGTAACATTCATGGAGCTATTTGTATTTATAAAATAAGTTAAGCTTATATGAGAAAGCTATAAATCAATCTGGCTGTCCATAAATATCGTGCTTTCATAACGGTTCTATATTTACCAGATGTAGATCAATAAGTTTTTCAATACCTGAAAAGTCAAATGCTATTAAACTGAACTCAATAAAATCTCTGATCTGACTCAATCTGCAGTGTTTTTCAGATATTTACATATCCCTAATAAAATATGTAATTTTATCAAAACTGATTGTAAAAGATGAACATTGTTGTTGCATAAACGTGTCATTGATTTCCAAAGGAGCAAAAATTTGAAAATATCAAATCGACTCTAATAATACTTATCAAGAAATACTCTCTATTTCTCAGACTGATGATCATTGTCTCAACCTCGCACAATACAATACAAAGATGCACGAATCATCATAATCCTACATAATTCTTCCACCACTTCCCACCCACATCCTCGACAAATCCACACTTCTGAACCTGAACCCCCAATTTCAAAATTAAATCATCAAAACCCCACAACTACTATCCTCCGTCGCGACACACACACACACACACACACACACACACACACACATCATAACCACCTCGGCACAATAAAGCTCGGAGCAATTCGGCCTTAGACGCTCGTCGCACGCGACTATCAACACACTCGCCGTCGCCGCCGACGTGCAAGCTCGCACAATGGCGACCTTCATCAGTGCTTGCGATCTCAATCTCCGCAGCTTTTAAAGGCGCGCGCGCGCGCGCAAGCTGCCAAACGATCTCAGCGTCGAATGAATGCCGCTTAACGACTCGCCGCTCGCTCGTTGTATGACGCGCGCGATGCATGCACACGTGCCCGCGCCGAGCGCGCGCGACAAGAACAGAGAGGGAAAAGGCCTCGGACAAAGTGCCAAGCTCTATACTGGGTCAATGGCACGCCTTTTATGCGGCTACTCTCTCGGCGCGTGCGCTCGCCGAGCTTAAGCTATATGGACTATTTTCAGAGCTTGTGTGTGGTTTTTTTTTTA
>JAPYZA010000973.1:0-23800 GCA_030522685.1 Eupelmus azureus | reverse complement strand
TCTCCCTCTCTCCTGCTTTTTTTCTCTCTCTCTCTCTCTCTCTCTCTCTCTCTCTTTCTCTATTTAAAACTTTCTTTTGCTTTCACCCTATGTCTGACACTTCTCTCCTCTTTGCTTTTCCCTCTCTCCCACCCTCTGCCTTTTTATCAGCCCCTCCCTTCCTCCCTCTCTCTCTTAAGAATTTAAGTCGGAGCGTGACCCTTGCTCTTTGTCGCTTTGCCTTCTGTACACTGCCAGCAGAATAATTTTTATTTTTGCTAATCGCTTAAGTAAAAAACTTGCAGTGTTATTCAAAGCTTTGTTTAATATATTGCTCTAAACTTTTGCTTTAAGAAATTGACCTTTGATTTACAACAAGTTTATCAAATTGTCATATTTAAGGTTATCATATTGTGATATTATTAAGGTTATTAAATTATATAAAAAACAGCTTCACAAATTGTTTGACCAACACATATTTTTTTTACTTATCTGATTAAATATTTCTAAGAAAGTTTATCTAAAATGGGCCAAATTTGTTTGGTAGATATATAATTTTCACACGATCAGCTAAAATTTTAGAGAATTTTATACAATCTTTTGATAACGTTTTTAAAAAACTTTTGTAATATTATAGATAAACTTTCCCGTAAGAATAGCAGGCCAAACATTTTATACGAGTATAATTAAGGCACTGAAGGGACTAAGGAAATTAAAGGACATTTATTAAAATTATTTTTACATTATACCAGAGGAGAATGATGAGTTGACGCAACTCGCACCAGTTTAAGGAAGGTCAAATGAAATCCAAGTACACAGTTTTAGTGCTTAGAATAATCTTCAAATGTTGAAAAATACATTTCGTTAACAATAACAGCTTTAACCAGGTTCGTTTTAAGCCTATCAATCGACTATCTAAACTTGTTTATTCCGCTTTTCAAAAGATTTAAGGTTATCAATAAGTTATAACAAACTGTTACATAAATGAAAAATAATTTTAATAACATCATAGTTTTTAACCTATCTAAAAAATATTGCTGATTCCTTTAGAATCCTGTCCCGATAAATGTCAAAATCATTATTAAAATGAAACTGTCTAATCAAAGAGACAGTGTTTACTTAAAACATCATGAATGTCCAAAAATGAAATATTATTTGCTAATCTTTTTGCATGATCAGAAAAAAATAAAATAAATAACCAATAAAAACAATGTTGTTTTAACGAATTAACTTCATTTTCTATATGGGATGTTTAAATTTTTTAGTTTTTACAATAAAGTATTTTTATTTTAATTAACATAAACATTAACATTATAACCATAAATTATTTTTATATATAAAATGAATTAATAATTTTCCTTATTCTTATTACTTTTGCAAAAATTATTGAATTAAATATTTTATTAGCATTTGATAAAAAACACAAAAATTGAAAGTTACACAAATTTTTAACGATTACGGAAATGTCTTTCATCGGATGCAATTCGAAATAAAAAACGCGCTTTTAGTCGTCAATATTTTTGCAAATGTATTATACTAATTTATCAATCTTCTTAAACATTATCATGCATTGTATTAAGAAATGTGTTAATACATAATCGCGTAATTGCGAAAATTAAAACAGGCGGGGAATGACAGAATTTTTCTGGATAAAGCTGATACGCGTGAGCTTGCAATGCGATATTTCTAAAAAAAGAAAAGATATTTGATGGATTCAAGCCAACTAAATTTAGAACTGTAGCGAGACAGTATGGTGTGCGCGAAACCAAGGAAATGCGTAATATACAAACGATATGATCGAGACTTGCGAAACAAGAGCAAGCAAACAAAAGCGCGACCAACTGGTAGACCTTCGCAAAAAATCACGAATTTCGCGATGCAACCTGAGCGTGCCGAGATAAGTACATGCGCAAATAGTAGGGCATTAGATTGAATTTCTAAGATGGACGTTTGAATCATCGCTGGATCTCATTGCGTAAGAGGCAGAAACGGTGCGCGCATTGCGCTCGCTCAAATCTCTTTCTCTGCGCTGGAGTCACCATATAGAAGAGAAATTGGCGGAAGATCTTCGGAAACGATAGCAGCTCCCGGAAAAAATCCGCGAAGTCAAGGACCAATGTATTCTAAGAGTGGCTCTTCTTAGATTTCTTGTGTATTCCTGTGTAACCAGCGTCGCAGACAAATTTCAAAGTCAGATTCCGAGCTATTTGACACAGAAGAACCGAAATCACGTCCGGTGTTTAAGATGCAGCTACGTGGAATCACCTTTATGCATCCGACTTTTACTAACCTAATTTATTCGTTAGACTGCAGAAAGAAGGCTTTTGAAAGAAACAACTTTGTTTAACAAATATCAGAGTTTTCAAAGCAACTTGTTTTTTCCTTCTATTTCTAATGATAAGTGCTTCACTTCACTTTTATGCTCTTAGTTTTTATTAAGTCAAGCGAGCGAATAAAACTTTTAAATTTAATGTATAAGTAGTATTTACATTTATACGATATACATTTAGATACATTTAGATACATGTTGGTATCTTCTTTGGTCTATTTTAAATTTTCTTTGATAGATTTTGAAAGTTGAGCGATACGAAAGGGTAAAACGTCAACGGAAAGTACAATTGTGAATTTAATTTCAAAAATAAATTTATATCATTTGTTTTATTTTAGTCCTTCATTTCAATTAATTCTTAATTAATACTTCAGTAAACTTGTGGTAATGGTTTTCTCTATAGGATATATGAGTAACAACCTCAAACTTGATCATGTCTAAAACGTTGAAACGGGTAAAAACTAACATAAATTTTTGCAATAGTAGTTAAGGAATTTTAAATGCTAATTCCAATATATAAAGAAGGAAAGAGTTCGAAAAATACTGTAAAAAATTTAAAAAAAATGTGAATTTGATTAAAACTTTAAATTATTTAAAAACTTAACAGCTATAAATGAATAGTTATAAATGAAGATGACTTTACCTAAAACTTTCTGTTGTTTAATCATTTCTAATTTTCTATCAAATTTGTTGGCTTCTTCTAATTTATCTAGTAAAAGCTTTTTATATTTATTTTAAAATAAAGTCAAAAATTTTTGCGTAATCTTTCATAAATAAAAAAAGTCATTTTCGAGCAAGAAACGACTTTTCCCTCGAATTTCCCACGATGAAAAGAGATAAGACACTGTTCTCCGAAGGTATCCATATTTCTCTTCTCTTTTTTCAACGAGTGGCGTTCCTGCGCGGTCGAAAATAACGATTGCAAAGTTTCCTCTGAATTAACATCAACCTTGTCCGAAGTAAATAAAAGATCGATGCCGGAATTTCTAAGACTTTGTGTGTCCAAATTGGCAAAGCTCCAGGCTTTTCAAGCGTTTCCACTCCTTTGCCCGCTTTCTCTCTCTCTCTCTCTCTCTCTCTCTCTCTCTCTCTCTCTCTCCAACCATTTCACTTTCCCGTTGCCTCTTTCTCTTCTCCTCTTGACTTATTGCACTCAGGGTGCCGACCCTGGGCTCGTTTCTAATTTTCGCAAATATTGCGTCTCAATTTGACTACGACGAGGTATTTTCTCGCTCGGTGCACTCTAGGTGACGATCGTGCGCCACTTGCCAAAGTAACCGAAATTTCTCTCAAGGCGCGCAAGTAGCTTTTCTCGGCGATGCCGATAATGCATGCGCGCGACGCTTACACGCGCGACATTGTCGAATAGCTTCGGGGAGCAGGCGCCACAAAAGCGGAGAATCAGCTGTCTGCATCGGGAGCTCGAAAGCTTAACGATTCTTGCGAAATCCTTCGCAACCGTTACAGCAGCGCAGACAGGCTTCTAGCGCGTGTAGTCCTGGCGCGCACAAAGCTGAAGGTGACGCAGATCTTTCAGGTGATACACGCGCGAAGCAATAAACTACAAGTATTAGCTTTTCAATGCTTCATCAGCATAATTTTAAATTTACATAAATGCAAGTAGCCTCGAGTATGTCGTTTTACTACATTGTATTATATAGAGTGTCGCGAATGGTTAGGGTCACCTTCAAACTCTGCGAGCTAAAGAAAATTTCGCATTCCTTTGAAGCAAGAAGTATTAGATATAAATGCTTTATATACTTCATAGATCCAGGCAGTCAGCGCATAAAGTGTTCTTGGAAAATTTCTACATATACTTTGATAACTTACGTTTTAGCGAAGACGATTAGATGAATTTTCTAACATTTTTAGAACGGGGTTGTCACCTATCACATATTGAAGTTTGGTAATGAATAGTATATTAGTAGTTTACATGTCAAAACAGTTATAAGGTTCAATAAAGTTATTTTAAAGTCATTTATTAAATTCGAATTCATTTGATAGATAATTCATTTGTTCTAGAAAGTTTTATCGAAAACTGAAAAGCAGAAAAACAAAACTGAATCGTATGTTTTTTTATGTTATATCTACATTCGCTTAACTAATGCGTCTCTCAAGCTAGAATAGTTGTAATTAAGTGCGTAGTAAGAACATTTACTTATATATTTGGCTTCTCTAATGCTGCAAAAGACACAATTGATTTAATGGAATTTTATTCTAGTTCTCTATTTATTCTTTTATTTTTACTCTATTGTTATCCATTTCTATTCTTTCCTTTAATTCTGAAACAAAAAGTTATAATCGAGCATACTCTCTTTGAGTGTAAAAAAATAGATTGTCCAATCGTTAAAGTGAAATTTCATTATGTCATAAAAAATTATGAAACGTAATTAATTACTATTACACATATACTCTGAATTTAAGATACAATGAGAGTTACAGTCCAAAAAATGAATTCTATCAACTAAAAGGTATTTAAAAAACTTCGTTTGTATGTATAATTGACACTTTTAAACTAATTATGTCCTACGATGAAATCAGACAAGATGTTTATATTGAATGTGGTGGACGTAATAAATAATTACATCATTTTTTGATACAATACCTGTAAAAGTAAATTTTTAATACAGTTATTAGTTTGTAATAGCGGTTTTGAGTACACGTGCAAGAATTTTAATTCTAGTGGGAGAAAGTGATTTTTGACACTCCGCTTTGTCTACCTAAACTCCATTTTGCCAAACCTATGAACAAAATAGCTTGTGCTAAATCACGCTTTGTGCACCTTGTATCAAGAAATACAATTCGGTACAAGAGAAAGAAAGTGATTTGAACCCCGCGTAGCTCTTTCACTTTGCTCGTCTGTTAATGATCCTGCAAAGCTAAGTAGTACATTTCGATAGTAGCCCGAATGGAAACAAAATTAGTACGTCTGCGTACGTTTTCGTACGTTGGCGTACGTTGACGTACGTTGGCGTACGATCACGTAGGTTTTGGTTAAGATTTGGATAATTCGTACGCAAACGTACGCAAACGTAAGCGATCGAACGCCATTGTACAGAATTGTACAGAAAACTATGAAAATGTACATTCTATAAAATATTTTATTTCGAATAATAAGGAATTTCGTACGCGAACATTTTTAACTATATAAAAAATATTTAATATATAAAAGATATTTGTTTATATACATTTACGAACATTTACGTATTTCTGAGTATATTTTTGTATTATCTTGTACATTTACGTACGTTCCCGTATGTCTGCGTACGTCCGCCTACGTTCGCGTATGTTTGCGTACATTTTCGTACATTCACGTACGTTTACGTACGTTTGCGTATATTCTCATACAGTGCTGTACGAAATGTCCAAATCGTAACCAAAATTTATGGAAATGTAAGGAAACGTACGCGAACGTACGCGAACGTACGCGAACGTATGCGAACGTATGCGAACGTACGCAGGCGTACGTGAACCTACGCGGATGTACGCATGAATTTTTCCATTAGGGAGTGCAAGAATTAGTAGATTACGCAACAAAAGCGGAAAAGAAATGACTAGTCCATATAGCAGGCGTAAATTTACGTCCGAGCCGAAGGCGAGGGTGAATAACTCGTGCTATAGGGTAGTCTTCTTTCCTTCTGTATTGCATATACTATTTTTCACCACAGCGAGGCCGAAATTACCAACTTTCCGTTTGAGGTTAGGACAGAAAGTTGGCACTTTCGGCCAGCTGTTGCAAACTCGTAGATTATGTAGCAAGGGCTCAAAATGTATCATTTTCAGCGAGCGCGAATTTTGGCACCGAGCGAAGCGAGGCCACCAAAGTTCACGAGTGAGAATGATACACTTGCGTCCGTGGTAGCATATACTATTTTTTTTATCCGAAGGCGGTCAAATTGAAATCTACGCTCAATTTTTTTAGATATCAAAAAGACCGCATAAGGGGAGGCGGTGGCATGGGGCGGATGTAGAGCATACACTTTGTGATTCGAGCGTGCGCGAAACGGAGATTTGCGCACGAAGTATAAAAAAAGAATTTTCTGTCCCTCTTACCAAACCCTTCATTTGTTTATAGGATTCATCGGGGAGCCACGAGGGCAGTTAAAATCTCGAGTGAACTCTGGCATATTTGACATGGCTCCATTAATACGAAACTCGTCCGAGCTGTGCCGATCTGTAAGGATAAGGTCCCTTAGAGCCTCAGGCCGATATTTCGAGCACCAGATATTAGCGTTGTTTATCCAAAAACTTTGCTAGGCGTATAGGCCTCAAGGCTAGGTAGTCGGGGCTCTGGGCCGTTTTCCTTTTCCCAGGCTTCATAAGCAAAGTAAGCCTCCTTGATACCACCGTTATCAGCAATATTCTCACCCTGAGTATTCTCGCCACCTAACTGTACATCACATTGTACGAATTTCAGTTTAGTAATTTTCAAAAGTATATAATAAACATGTTATACTTGCATGAAGATTAACTTCCTTGACTACTTATTTGCTGTATTGATTGATTATGCATTGGGCCCTTTCCAAATATTCATTTTCCGTGCTGTCGACCCACCAATCCAACAAATTTCCGTCTTTACCGAATAGCCGACCACTATCATCAAAACCATGTGTCATTTCGTGACCCATTATTGTACCTATACCGCCATAATTCATGTATTTTGGATTATTCTTGTCAAAGAAGTTTTCTTGTAAAATTCCATCAGGAAATACTGAAATTAGAAACGATACTAGAAATATATTATTTTTATCAAATACTTAGAGAATTATATTTGAATTAACTTATAATAATTTGATCAAGTGAATTATATGCATTGACGGTAGCCGCGCTACCGAGCAAAGTCCAGTGGGTTTTATTGACAGGTTTATTAAGCAACTCATTTGCGCGTGCCAGGAGGAAAAGATTAATATTAAGTGTCGATTTAAGAAAACTTTTAGGATAAATTTCCAAGTTTCTGTAATATTAATCAATTTTTTTGTCATCCAGGAATTCATCTGGATAGGCGACCAATGGTATGTCTGCATGTGTGTGAGTGTGTGTGTATTGTGCCAAGTACATGCTAGACACATTTACATAAAATCAATAATTTTTAATAACTGTATTAAATATATTAAAAGAATATTTTTCTTACCATTGTTATTATAAGTTGCTGAAACTTTTACCAAATTTACAATGACTTCAATAATAATAAGAAGACTTTTAAAATAGAACCATGTTTGCCCTGCGAAACTAATACGGAAGTATAATGAGTTCTATTTCATTTTTTAATACATATTGTAGAAACTTAGATAATTACAATTTTTGTAGTTATAATTTTGAAAAGATATATTTTTTAAAAGTATTAATTTAATAAGTATTTTTATAGAAAATAAATAGAACAAACCTAAACATGGTGCGTTATCGATACAAACTAAATATAACTAAACCATCACCCAGAATGTTATTTTTCAATATTTATATCTCTTTTTATGTAATTTACGATAAGCTAAACTTTAATATCTCACACGCTGGCCTGTATAATAGAAACAAATAAATTATTGTCACTGTTGAAACCTATTTCAATAGAAATACGATAATGTCGTTTATTCAGTTCCACAATCGGGTAATTTATTTTTCTTTTTTTTTTAATTTGCATGATAAGTTTTTCGTTGATGGTGTCTAAGAAATGGATAGACATCCAACACCGTCTTTTGAAACTATTTAAATTTTTTAAACGAAAATGAACTTGAGTATAATAAATCTATGTCGGTTATATTGAAATATTGTTCTTAGAATAACTTAACGACAGACTGGTTCTTGCATTTAATTGATTATTCTGTGATATATTTGCCAAAACAATATTTGCAGTTTTTTAACTACACTGAGAAAAAAATTCGGTTTATTAAATACCATTTTTCTATTAATATATCTCGACCAAATATTTTCACGGTTTGACCAAAAATTGATAATTTCATTCAATAGAACCCTTACACTTAATTTAATTTTTTAATATTTCTCTTATATGTGTATACTTATATGTATATATTACAATAAATCAAATTTTAACTTAACATATATTAATGTACAAATATAGAGATTGGTGAACAAGCAGGGGTGAAGGTTGACTAATATGTGTGTGTGTGTGAGTAAAGGTGTATGCTCACCTGCGTATGTGTATGTGTAGCCGTGCGCGAGTGTATTAATTGTCTTGTGTGTAATTAATTGCTAATTAATTTATGTATATTTCAAATCAAGTCGTCTCATAAGGATTGATATACTGACAAACTGAAAAATTCTTCTAAGAGTACTATATTTTATATAAGCTATTTCTATTTGAAATGATTAGATAAACTTAGAAGTGCCAATGAATTGACAACAGTTTTTTCGTTTTATATTAGAATGCCTTCCTTTTTCTGATAACGATAAGCTTTATTTGTGGATTTTGTTACTTTATCATAGTCATGTAGGTTATTTTTATGAGATGAAATAATAATAAAACGCATGTTGCCTTACTTTATAGATTTTTATGTGTTTTTATTTAATTTTATTAGTTTTTTTTAGATATAATGTACACATTTTAAGTGATTAACATTAGATTTTAACATTTTTTATTTACAACAAATATAATGAATTTTGTTATGATATTTATTATGATATTTATAAATATTTTGAAAACAAACTTTAAAAAGCTTTTTAAAATATAACATATTTAAAAAGGTGGTTATAGGGAATTCAAAATTAAAATTAAAATTTTTATAAATAGTTTAAAAGGAAGTTAATTGATAATTTCTAAACGTAAAAGTGTAAAAACTGCAAGAGTGCATGATTAGGTACTAACTGACCGTATGATGAACAGTTTTTTCTTTTTTATTAATTTTTCGACGAAAAAAGAATTTTGAAAAATACTGTCATGTTCTCATATTTTATCTAATACTAAAATAGTTCTCATTTTGTTCCTTAGAAAATTTCAGTAGAGGGTACCGGGTATTTCGGTGATACCATTTATCCATATGCACAGAATGTAATTGTTCACATAATTATGTAAAATTAATATGATTTTAAATAATTATATTTTGTGTCTTACAAAAAAAATGTCGATATCCAAATGTCTGTTCTTAACGTTATTACAAACTATTAGTAAATATATCTGAAATTTTATAAAAAAGCAAAATAAGGCCATGTGTTAAAATTAGAGAAAAATAAAGAATGTTGCAGTATTTTACGATGTCTTCCTTAAAAACAATTTAAATTAAGAAGAAAAATCTATTTTTATTGATAGCTATTGATCAAGAAGAAATAGCTATTTTTAATAAGTGAAAATCTGCAGGGGCCAAACTACGCAGTAAAGGAATTCGTTGAAATTTCAACGAAAGCTTGAGGGTCGATTTCAGGCATCTAAAAATTGAATTCAACACCCATTCTTCTATCAAATGGGCCCTTCTCTCTAAGATATATGCTATCTAATCTCAAATATGTCTTATTTTCTTATAAAATAGCTTCTTTTATCGGACATAACGTTTTAAATGTATAAATATGTATGTTACAAAAACCAGAGGAAACGATGATAATAAATAAAAAAACTTTAAATTAAGCTTTGTTTTGTTGACGAATATCGATTCTTTTAAAAGTTATAAATAATTAAATTTTTTTACGCTACATACTAAAAATAAATGAAAGGTTTATTACTCTTAAAAATTGAAGATTAAAATTTTGGAAAATATAAATTTTTTGTACTTACTACTCGCTAAAACTTTTGAGTGAACGTTTCACACAGAGGAATTGTGTGAAGTTTGCACTCGAATTTCGACTGATTCTAATTTTATATTTCGAAAATTTAATTTTGAACAAAGTCATTTTCGTACCTCTTGTTTAACCCTTGAAGAAGATACATGAAGTACATTCACCAAAAAATAAACATACTATAAAGTGTTTATTTTTCGATGAATAGTTAACAATCATATGTAAGTTTTGCATAAAAATAGTGAACAGTTTTGCTGTACGAGTTGCTATACGTTAGACCGGCTACAGTAGTGGGTTAAGACTGCGTTCTCGAAATTTTCTTCCTCGCACGGTTCCATCAGTATTGAGTGAAAATTCACTCTGTTAACGAATAAATTTAAGTGCTCACTCTATTTTCAGTGAAAAATTCACTCTAATTAGAACTGAACTTTCCACTCTAAATTTCACTGTAAGAGTTTTACAGAATATGTATATATCACACATAATTTTATGATATTTAAGTGGTCTATATTGTGCTCTAAGTCTCTGATACTGCTGACTTTTATAATCCTTCTATTTAGGCTTCTGTATCCCTTGCTACAGGTTTTCAAATAAATGTGTCGAATAATTTTCTTAATATATTTTCTTTTTATAATCCATAGTGGTCTCTGTAAAGTTATTCTCAAGGAATATTTTAAACCCTGTTTTGTGCAAGTTGATAAACTGGTTGAGGTAAAAACGTATAGTGTGTGGGTATAAAAGATCAAATACAAAAATACGTTTCTAAGTTAGCAATATAGATCATTCAAATATGCCAAAACAACATTTTAACAACTGACGCTGGACTCTTTAAGTAAAAATCTAGTTAAGTTATCTACGATTAAAAATTTAATTGTAAACAATAACATTATTTTTAATCAATTTATGAATTCAAGAATAAATGCTATTTCAATTAGATATATAAATTCAGCAAGTAAAATCGAATTAAATAGATTTTCTTCTTTGTTTGAATTCATTTAATTTAGCATATTTTTTCAAGGTATTTAATTTGAAATTGAACTGGTAAGTAGTCTATATTTAAAATCTATATATTTACCTAAATATAAATGATTTTTTTTCAATATCGTAATATAAATGAAATTATAAAACTTATTTATACCAAAAAAATGCCTAAAACCTATATAAGTATATTTTTTCATTCATCCTTATTGACATGCATGCACGAAATATTTTAATACACTGTGTAGTCATTGACTCTGCTCAGCCTCATTCAGTACAGCATACTACCAAATTGACATCTACCTCTAATCTGCGTCCGGTTCACGGTCAGTGGGTTCAGATGCATTTACTGCCTTGATGGTTTTGTTTTTGTTTTTTATTTATTTTTTTTTTACAACTGTTACAACTCACAGATAGTAATGAAACGTTCATTGGTCTTACTTTATTTAAATTATTTATATAGTATTTCTAGATATATGCTCTAAGATTCTATTACGTTCCGAAAATGGCCAATTAAAGTGTAGTTTAAAATTAAAAACAAAAAAAATTATGTGTAAACACAATAATAATTTTAAAAATTATAAATTATAATTTATCATCCTAAAAGCTTTAATTATTACTATTTTAAATCTTAAAATAAAATAGAATATTTTGCCATTATTACCTTTTATAAATTTTTGTGATAAACAAATTGGAATTTCTTTTTGGTCAAAAACGTATTTTTATAACAATTAATTGCTATATCAATACAATTCAAATTTAAAATTATATAATCGAAAAATAGTTACGTTACGATATTAAATATTACTAGTCTTTAATATTAAAATAACTTTATAGAAATATTTTTTGTTTATAAAATAAGGTACCTTATTTTAACTGCCAAATAAATGTATAAACATAATTCACCAATAACAAAACTCTGCAAGAGTGTATTAAAATTATATGTTTTCTGTGTAGAATGACCTGTACTTTTCAGACGAATGTAGTGTTTAGAACTCCTTTGATATCCTACATAGATTGTAATAAATACAACCTTCTTGAAAAATCAATAAAGTTCAAGAATTTAAAATTTATTTTTTAATAATTATGTTTTATAACTTACTATACTCAAATTTTACTCAAACTTTACACTCACGGTGCTAGGTTTACCCCAGTTTAAGGTACTCTAATAATTAGATTATAATTCACCAATTGAAAAAATTTTATATTATTTGCAACCAACTAAAACTTTAATTTTATAATTCTACGGAATAAGAAATATAATAAATATTTAACAGTTATTTAATGTGCTGTTAAGTCTACAATATTTACCATTGATAAAGTAAGAGAAATAGAAGTATTCATAACGAAATTGCTAACGAAAAAGAGTGAGAGACGTTAATATGAATAGCTAAATTATCGCTTACACTAACTCATTTGTTAACTATATTTTTTTTAAAAGTCTCTATAACATTTTATAAGTGTTACATTTTTGATTTATGAACATAATTTTTCCTTTTTTTATTTTTTATAGCATCACAAATTAAATATATTTAAAAAAAGTATAAAAAAATGTTTAAAAGTATCTTTTATATTAAAAAAAATGGTTTTAAAAATTTATTTCGGAAAATTAATTGGAGCACAGTATTTTAAGTGTTCGTTCCTACGTATGTTTTACTTGAAATTTTAAACAGAATATTTAAAAAATATATCAATAAAGAAAATAAATATTTCTTAGATTTGATTCGTTTATTTATAAACATAAATTGTATTTTATTATCAATATATTAACATAATTTTTTGTCACCAACGTATACAGTTATTTAAAAATATAATTTATTAGTCAAGATTTTGATTTTATATTTTATTATGCATAATAAATAAAATATAACTTTTCAATTAAATGACTTACTACAAGGTAAATATTTTATATAGAAGTATTACATATACAAAAAGCACTTTTTATTAACGTTTAATAAAATAGTAATAACTGACTTATCTAGGATCCAAAATCCTTTTCACACAAGTCGCACTGTCATCATTAACAACGAGAACAACAATTAATGTTTTGAATTCACGACTAGATTTCTTAGACCGATAGAACTTATTCAACGCCTTTATTCAGTATCTGTAAAATACAATGTAGTAACTTTGAAAAGCTTTATGAGGATACTTGTTAGTTATATTATTCTTAGTAGCAATAAATTTGTGGAAAGCAAAAGACAAGTAATAAAAAAAAATTATTTATCAAAACTTTTCGGGCATTAAAATGACTTTAAGAGCGACTGCTATTATGATGGTTAATAACTTAACTATATTTAATAATAAAATACATTATTTTAGTTATACAGATAATTATTAAACATGGTTATTTTATTTTTAGATATTTATTTCTGAGTCGTTTGGAGAAACGTGTATCCCTTTTTTAAAAGATCAACATGAATATGAGTATGATTGCTTGCTTTATCCTGAAAGAGTTTGGCGCTTTAACGCTGCAACTGGTATATTTGATAAACTTGAACACCTAAAACCAAATCGAAGCGCACTCTGTTCTGTTGATTTTTCAAATGATCTCGAAGAAAAAATTTTAAATGTTGCTGTAGACGAGGTATGTTACTGCAGAAAATATAAATGTTTAAGTAAATGTAATAACAAAAATTAAAATTTGCTATTATATATAATAAAAAAAATCAATATTTATTTGACAAACTTACTTGAACTTCTTCTTTTATTTAATCACGTTTTCTTGAAAGAAATTAAATTTTAATTGATACTATTTAGATTGCTCGTATTACTTATTATATATTAATTTTGAAAAAATAAATAGTTTTCTAATATAAAATAGTTTCTTTAGTTCAAACCATATTTAATATTTGATGAGAATATGACAAAAATCACCGGCTTTTTCGGAGATGCTTGGACCACAGTACAAGAAGCTTTAAAATTCAGGTAATAAATAATATTACATTATTCACCAAGAGAGTAAAGTCACAGATTATTCCCGCGAGTGGGTTTGGTGCCAGGGCGTAGCGAAAGTAATCACTCAGGGAATAATCGACATTACTCCGGAGACGCATATAGCACTTTATTCCTACCTTAAACTATGTGGCCACTTATTTGTTTTTATTTTATTTTTTCAATAATTTTTCTATTTTTTCGAATAAAAATGCTAGCAGGGAAATAATTACCGTCGAGGAAAATAATGGCCCATTATTACCCTCTTCCAAATTTTCAGGAATAATATGCAACTTTATACGCACTTTTTTGGGGAAATAAGTGGCCGTTATCATTAAGGTGAGAATTAAGGTTTCATTTCCGACTCAACTGTACAGCAACTGATTATAATTATATTAAAATTGTGTTTTATTCAATTTTATATAGTTTAATATCAAAATTAAAATTTGCGGGAAAAAGGGTTATAGGGAATCAAATGCTACTTTTGTCCCCTTTTTTGGGTCAATAAAGTGGTCTTTACGGGTGAATCGGAAATAAATAAAACTTTACAGAACAATTACTATTATTGATTTTAATTACAACTCTACTTATTATTAAAATGGTTTTAAACAGATCTATCTATCAGCCTTCCAATGATTATTCAATCATTAAAACTGGAACTGTTGATGTTTTGCTTACAGTATCGTTAATGAAATTCCAGCCTACCGCATTTTATGCACATAGTACAGTAATAGGCAAGAATTCGTGAGTTATTCAAATGATTACAATTATAGTCGATGTGAAATATAAAAAAAACGTAATAAAAATGCGGTTTTTTATTAAGTTAAAATAGTATTAGTGGTAAATACTTATATATTTTAAATTATCACAAGTATTTCAAATTGTTTAAATATATTATATGTTTCATTAAATACCTTTAGAATAATTTTTTCAAAAGAAATTTCTTTAAATTTTTAGAAAAATTTTTTAAAAAATCCAAAATTTAGGAGGATTTTTCTTATTTTACTAATATATTTCTGCACAAAATATATTTCCTAGGTACTCACTTTTCGCACTTTCTGAAGGTACTTTCGTTTCAAAATGGTGGTATATGCGAATATTTGACAAATATGTTTGGATGCTGTCTACTCTTTTCGTTATAGTTCTAACGTTTACCATGATGTTTTTCCATGATTTAAAGAAAAAATGGAGCAAACAGTCTGAAAATTGTGAAGAATTCGGCTTTCCCATGTTTAATCTCATGTGCGTTCTTGGAGCCACAAGTGGTCAAGGTTAGTACTTATCGTATTTACCGTGTATAAGTATCTTATTTGAACACTAACTTTTTCCCTTATTTGGAAGATAAAATGTTGTTTATATACAGGATTTCAGGTATTGCCTCGAACATGGTCTTTAAGATTGTGTACCCTCACGGCCCTAAATATGGGGATGTTGCTTTCATGCGGCTTCAACAGTACTTTAACTTCTTATTTGGCATTTCGAGCCCCTTATGTCGCAATGAATAGTCTCGAGGATGTTTGGAAACTAGGTACACATTCACTTTGCGTTCGAAATTATAGTCTTGCTTATTACGAATTAAAAAAGGTAAATTTAGAAATTTTAAATTCAATTGCAATAGAAAATTGAAACATGTCTATGTAAATGAATTTGTTCAGAGTATTGTCTTCAATGATGAAATACCAGCGTCTAAAAAGAAAAAATTGCTGAAATTAGTTAACAAAAATTGTCCTGATATGGAAGATAAAATGGAACTAAGAACTAGTCTTTGTAAGCCAGGTTTTGTGTACCTCGAAGCATCTGATGTATTTTTAAAAGAGTATAGACATGTCCAAGATAAATGTCAGATTGTAAAGATCCCTGGTGATTACTGGAGATCAAAAATATCATTTTTACACTACAGAGGCTCCAAATACAGAAAAACCATTAACTCGTAGTAGGTTTTTTCAATTTTTATTTTTATTAGTAACAATTAAAGATTTAAAAGAAATTAATATAAATATTCAAAATTTACACAGCCTATTGCGCCTTAAGTCAACAGGTATTTTGAAGTATCTGGAAGCTAAATGGTCTTTTCAGCAAGATTTACAACATGGAGTTTTTAATAATTTTCAGCCAGTTGAGTTGGGTCATGTGCAATTATTACTCATTGGACTTGCAATTATGATGGTTTTCAGTGTAATAATTTGTATTATTGAAAATGTGTGGTACGTTTTTCATGATAATTCTATAAAATCATTATCCTCTTGTTCAAATGAACACTTACAGCATAATTCAATGTATGAAATATTAATAATAAGAAAATATGCTATGAAAGCGAAACGCTTGAAAAATAGATATCGTAGATGTAGCATTTTAAAACGTTTAACTTAATTATTATTACTAATGATCTTGCACGAACAAGGATAAATATACCAACAATAAAATGTTAAGTCATATATAAATATGTTAACTTTAATGTAATTTAAATATAGGAGTACAGAACGTACAATAATAATACCGAAAAATAATTACAAACTTCGTTGACGCATTACTTTTATATTCATATATCAAACCATACACAAATTATAGACAACAATGTATTATATAATCGTTTAATGTCCTTATTGTTTATGACACTCGACAAATGTTACTAATACTTCACCGTCTTATAATCCTTATTCTTATACAGTTAACACATTTCAACAAATTCACATACTCCAAATCTCACTGCGTACATTTTAAGGCCTACAGATCGCATGTAATAGGTAAATCGACTCACCGATTCACTTTTTTTCATAATTCTTGAGAAGGTCTTATTTGTTCGACTAGCAATAGATTGGAACTTTTGTTTTTTTTTCAGTTTTCATTGTTTTCATTTTAGTCGTTATTAGCTTAGGAATAAAGGATTTTATCAATCGTATCTACGATACTATATACCGTGTTATATCTCGGCGAAGCTATAATTCGACAATTTTTCAGCTTATATGCGCATGTCTTAATATAAAATAAAAAATTATAAAATTTAAAAATTATACAATCGTATTGACAAACATTGATTGATACACTGTGAGTCTTTACTTTCAGTTTGTGTTATACATTCTGAGAAATATAATGAAATAATTAAATGAAAATACTACATGATTTTATTCACATTTTTATAAAAATTTAATAACCGCATGTATACTTACTTAATTTATTTAAATTAATAAGCGGAAAATGTAAAATAAATTGTAATCTTTTAGTTCTCCATACCTCCTACAGTATTATGTATTCTAGTATTACTTCAAAATATATTTTCTTCTATTCTTTTTCATTTTTCCTCATATCTAAAAGAAATATATTTTTATGGATAGTCAGCCTAACCTATAATAGTCATTTTAAATACATTTTATTGAATTTTAAATGACGAATTTGTTAAAATTACAACTGTTTATTTGTCTTTGAGACTATAGCGCTCCAGTGAAGTTTGATTGATGTTGCAATGAGCAGTGTTTGAATAAATTTCATTAAATTTTAATACTTTCACAAAATAATTTTTTATCTTTCTTAGATATGTCAAAATTGTATCAATAAAATATCTATTCTATTACATTCAATTGAATTGAGTTTGTAAAAAAGCATTACCTAATGAAATAGGAAATAAAAGTTATGAATGCTACCGAAAGTTAATTACACAATACTCTCGGTACGTTCATTCGACAGTTTAAAATCGTTTTACATTTGTTTAACTATCACAGTAAACTTGCGCAAAAATCCTATATACGTTTATTAAAGTCCTAAATACTCATTCTCAGCTATCATTACTCATCCGATTATTATCAATTTCAGTTTCAATTTTGGCAAAATATTCGCAGCGGTGATATCCGTGAATTATGATCAAAGCAATCTGGACAATTATTAAAATTCAACATTCTTTAAAATACAATAAATCGGTATACCCCTGAAATTTATACAATTTAGTATCAGTTAAAATATTAATATTTGTTACACCGATATTGATGAAAAATAATTCTTTTCAAGCTTAAAATCTATTCTGCCTGCAGAAATGACTCGGCGGCCCTTTGACCAAGTTTGCTCTGATTCGGCAAGACGATCATTTTATACAGGATTTTCCACTTTTTTCTCCTAATGTTTACATTATTTTTCTTTGTAATTTTCTCTGTTTAGGAAAGGAGTAAGTAATAGCAATGTTCTTCCTCGAGTATAAAAGTGGAAAAGGTCGTAGACAATGTCGACATGAATTACAAGTCGCATACGTTACCAGATCTTGTGCTGTGTTTTATATAAAATGCTCTAAAAAGCATACTTAGAGGTAAAATTTGAAACAATTCTAATTCGTCTCGAGGAAACAGAGCCGCGTGGTAAACGTTTTATAGCCCTCGGTTAAAAAACGCGTGGAAATGAAGCTGTTCGTCAATTTGCTGCGGCATGCGAGAGGAATGCGCGTTGACTACATTTTATTAGTCAACGCATTGTACACAATTATCTCTGACAATATAATGGTCCTAGTGCCTTGTGAGCGAAAAAAATCAGCAATTTCTCGAAGAACTAATAATCCCATGGCGTTACGCGCCCCCCTCTGAACGAGAGCGCGTAATGCAGGCATCGCGGCGGCGACTTTGGCCGTCAGTTGTTGTATCTCTTTTATTTTCATTTTGTTCTCTCTCATCCCGGGCTCGATGCAAGCCATTTACCTCAATTTGGGCCTCGATTTTAAAATCTGGCCCCAAGCTGAATCGAAGAGCGAGCGCTCGCGCGCTTATCCGCGCCTCTGATTTAGAGCCTCTTTAACGGCCTTCTCGCTTTCGGAGAAGCGTTTGCGTGCGAACGCTATTTTACCATACTTCGCACTTGTGGAGCGGATTCATTTTTGAGCCCTTAGGACAATTGAATTCGGCGGAGAACTCTTGGAGATTGGACAGGGGCCCGATGACCCTGAACTTGGCCGGACAATGGGAGTCCTTCTCGATTTGAAGGCCGATCGCCTCGGAAGTTACTGCCGAACACCAGACCTATAGCGAGAAAAGGAGGAAGGCTGAAATTATGCGCGAGCCAGGAGGTTGCAAGGAGCGAATTTATAATGCTCAAGGTGCAAAGTTTATCTTTTTTCAATTCCGAGAATGCCGAGATTAAAAGGGAGTTGCTATGCAGTTTGCTGCAATAATTTATTTACTTATTTTTTCTTGCTTTACCTGAGCGAAATTAACGAAAAATAACTGGCGATGCGTCAATTTAAGTCCGGGTAACGGCAGTTGATCCCTGTAGTTTGTAGTCGTCGTTAAGTATGCATGGTACGCTGCTTTGAGCCCGCCATTATCGGCGATGTTCTCCCCTGAAAAGTGGTAAAATGCATATAACGTATAATGGATCTTAATGATCATGATAATCGTCCATTGTGGGGCTACAAAGTTGCAGCGAGCAAGAATAAATTACCTAGTGTTTGCCGGCCGTTGACGTGCCGGCCTTCAATTTCGAACTCGCTATATTGATCGACGAAGCACTCGGTCCTGTTCTTAAACCTGTCTATGGTCGCGTTGTTCCACCACTGGTGCAGATTACCATTTAAATCATATTCTCGTCCTTAAACAAATTTTATAATCGCTTTAGATTAGTTTTCTTATTTTTCCCAATTATTTTAAACGGCCTATTATTATACAACGTATAAGGAATTTTTTAATTCCAAACCGTTTAAAGTTGCAAGAAAATTTTAATTCTTTTACATATAATTGTCAATATAGATAACCACCGATATTCATAGCTGAATCTATTATTCTTTTTAAATTTATAATAATTTTCTTTTGTACAATAACATTTTTATAATAATTTCAATATTATAGTTCAGTATTTATAAAATAGACAATTACGAAAAATGAAAATATCTGAAAATATTTACAAATTATAATAAACCATTTAAACAACTTTTAAAGTTTGATTTATACTTATAAATTATATTATGAATTAACTTCTTTGAATTCATTACAAATTAAGTATAATAAAAATATAGAAGAAATATATGAAAGTAGAACACGTGCTACCAAAAATTATTTTCGTACTATAAACTAGATTATTCTATACTTATAAAAAAGAATAATTTAATAAAATAGTGAAATTTTTATTTTATTAACAATTTCAGTTCTTGCAACTGTGATCAAGTTTCATAAAGCTTACCTTGATCATCGAAAGCGTGTGTTAGCTCATGACCCATGACAACACCCATTCCACCGAAATTCAAACTACTTGGGTTATTCATATCATAGAAAGGACTTTGTAAAATACCAGCTGGAAAGACGATTTGATTTTTCGTTGGTGTGTAGTAAGCATTTACCGTCGGTGGAGTCATAATCCACGTTGTCTTATTTACCGGTTGATTAAGCTTTTCCAGATTTTTTATCAAGTTATACTTGTTCACACGAATATTGTTGAAGAAATATTCATCTGATTTGATCATGAGATCTTTGTATCTCGCGTCAAGCTCATTAGGATTTAATATGAAATCTGGAAAGCCGATCATGTCGGTAATGGCATTAGCTTTTTCTTCAGCTGACTTGCGAGTTTCTGCGTCCATCCAATCTAGGTTCTTCAAATTTTTGGTAAAAGCTTGCCTGATTTCTTCTATCATTCTTTCCGCCTATTAACACAAAGGCAAAGTCAGATTTTTTTGAAAAATATTAATTGCAATAATGGTTCTCGATTGTAATATCGATGGACTTATAAATAAAGAAAGAAATGTATCAATTTTGAAAAGTAATTCTTAGATGCTTCAATCAATCTCAGATAATTCCTGTTGATAATGTTCAAATTGTCAAAACAAACATAAAAAATGACATCTTACCAACGGTTTGCTGTTGCCATGAAAAACCTCGCGAACGAACATGGCACCGATGGCGAAGCCCATAGCGTTGTTGGCATCGTTGACGCAGTATCGCCATTGCTCCTCTCGGCCCTCCGAGCCGATCAGCGCCTTTCTAAGGCCCTTGTAAGCCTCCCTAAACGGCTTCGACAGGCAAGAGGTGAGCGATCTCACAGTTTGCCAGACTAAGTAATTGTTCAGGACTCTGCAAAAGTCAAAAGATGAAGACTCGCTCGGACGCGTTTAATAAACTTATCGCGAGATTAGAGGACAGCGTGATTCATTTTATTGCTGAAGCAGTTGCATGCAAGCACACATACGCCTCGACATCACGTACGGTAATTGGACAGGACGTACACTTTGCCTTCGGTCGAATTGTTGTACTCCTGCACCAACTTGGTTAGTTTCGTGAAGTACTCGGGGGCGTAATTCACTATTTTCAGCTTGCTGGTGATCCTTTTGTTAATGAGGCCGGTTGCATTTTGAAAGTAATCGAGCCATGACATCTGCAATACCAAATAGTGATGTTAAAGATTCTTTTGAATAAAGATAAATTCATTGCATTAAGCCACTATTGTTAAATTTAAGAATAAACATACAAATGGTGCTTTCTTCTGCAGTTCACCAATGCTCATGAGGTTGTACAATTTCTCTTCATCCCTTCGCTGCTCTTGTGGAGTTGTAATCTCGGCCAATTTTGTTTCGAAATCAATAATATCTTGCATTTGTTTTCGAGTTACATTTTCTTCTCCGCCTAACAAAACTCCAATCTATAAAGGATTAAAATAAATTATTTAATAAATATTGTTATTTCTAATTTTCTTTTGAGTTTCCGTTGCTACTAACCTTAGTCATATAATCTAAATACGCTGCTAGAACTTTACCGTGCTCAGTTTTATTTAAGTAATTATCAGTAGTTGGTAACGTTAACCCACCTTGATCGATCTGTGAATTTTATTTTATTATAATTTTATTCTGATTATAATTAAACACAAAAAATTATATAATATCTCTGAAATATCTTACTTGAATAATGTGACTACTACTATTTCTGTCATCTTCATTAACCGCCCAAGAAAACAGTCCACCCATATTGTACACATTTTGCAACACGTGCATGCTATTTTGTAGTGACCACGTGTTGATATTGAATTTTCCATTTATGCTCCAGCCGCCGATCTTTTCCAGAAGATCCAACATCGGCTTGGCGCCTAGTGCTTCTATCGTCTCGTTCACATCCATACATGATATATAATATAGTTTCGTTTTATTTTCAGCTGTTGATTTCATTTGTTCAAAAGGCCTCTCTGAAAATATTTTGATTGTATTTTAATGCAGGAAAGAATATCTTTTGGTGAGTATACACGCAGTGGTACAAAAAATACCAGATTTGTTTTTTAAGAAAAGGCAAATCTGAAATTATATTAAAGTACTGCCAAAAAGGCTACTTTTCGCTGGATTTTTCGTTGAAATTAACATTAAAATTTCGAAAATAGAAATAAAAAACAAATAAAAATAAAGACTGTGGTACTTGTGGCATAATTTTAACTCGTTTCAAAACTCGTTGTCATACTTATTCATATTGTAACGTAAAAAAAACTATATTTTGCAAAGCGAATTTTAAAACACTACTTTTTAACACCTCACAATTAATTATTGATCTCCCAAAGAAACCTGTCCAAGTTCGCAATTCACTCGTAACAAGAAACTGACCTAAAACATTCTTCACCACCAATTGATTGTCCTGCTCCAGCTTTCCGAACGTGCCCCACATGCTCTTTCCATCGGGGATCGGATTCTTCTTAATCCATCCGCCGCACGCATACTGATAGAAATCATCGCACGGATTGACGCTCTGGTCTATGCTGTTTATTATCGAGGCTGCCACAGTCACGCAGTGCTCCGTAATACAGTGGGAGCCGTCTGCAAAAGTCGGATTAAGGTATGATAACCCGGATTAAATAAATCCATTTGCGCCTCGCGCGGAATTCATGAAATCGCGATTCTCCCGCTTTTGTTCGTGCCACTTTTACGGGTCTCTGGCGTAATGCGCCCGAGCGCCGCTTCGAATTCGCTCTTTGCATTTTTCTTTCAGCTCGTGCTCCCCATTTGGCGCAAAGTAATCGTGAAATGAAACTCGAAAACCCTGTTTAAATATTTATAGCCTCGCAAACATTTTGATTGCTTTGTTCGCCTGAAATTGTATGTACATCAAATACTGTAAACAGTTATAGCGGATTTCAAGAGTCAAAAATAATAAACAAATGAAATTCGTATGTATCGTTCAATATTGCGAACGGAAGGGTCAATTTGCGTTTATAACTTATAAAATATCCGTGACCGAGTTGAACCAAAATATCCAGCCTTACGACTCTGTTGCATTTAATCCCACCGGTTTTATTTGTCCAATTATAAAATAACCATGACCTCAGTATTTATAAAAAGTTAGTATCTCTTATTAAATTAAAATATCAAAACAGAAAAGCACTTCTGCTATATTCATCAGCTGATTACCTTCGTTATGGGATGTAATGTGAAGAACCTGCGCATCGTCCCAGCCGTTCTTGCTGCTAATGACTATCGAGAGTACGAGGACCATAAGTAGCAGAGCCGCGCATATGATAACGAGGCAGCGTTCGAGTGTGCTCCTAGCCCGCCACAGCGATGAGCCCTGAAATGCAATACCACCACGAGCCTATATAAATATATATAACATCGTTACATATGTCTGCAAATTGAATAAATCAGTGCGAATTAAAATTTTGTGTATGTTTACGTATTCGTTCACAAAGGGGAACAAAGGAATTGGCAATTTAATCACAAAAGGCAAATTTGCCCTTAATAATACATTATTATCACTGAATTGAATTTCTTCGTGGTTGTTCTGAGAAAAATTGGATTAGGTTACGTTGTGTATTTAATAATGAAAATATTTACTTAATTTAAATCCGTTTAATATCGAAAACAATCACTATAACAATGCTTGATTATCTTTATATACTTAAATAAAATAATACATTACACAACTAGTG
>JAPYZA010000972.1:0-23820 GCA_030522685.1 Eupelmus azureus | reverse complement strand
AAAACTCCTCGATGTACATAAGCGCGCTTCATTTGGTTTAATCAGGTTTTGCACACGACATTGTTATTGACAGCATCAAGAGAGACGCTATATAGAAATAGCTTCGGGCTTGAATCATGCGAAGTCGGAACTCACGTCTTTGCACACGGCGAGCAGGTAGATGAATGTTTCTAAAGTATAGTCGGAATGATGATAAAGCAGCGCCGGTGCACGCAAAGCTTTATCGAAAACATGAGACGAGGATGAACTCGGGGAATGAGCACGTGCCATTGAACCGTTTTCTGCGCGCTGGTTTTCTAACTAATATCAACAAATGCGGGTGGCGACATTGGAATAGCGGCGAGATATTCGTGTAAAAGTTGATGTATCATGCTGGGGATCTGCGCTAGTTTGTTTTCGCCGATTTTAATCTCGCGATCTTGATTACGTCGGCGGCTGAGAATACCGATGCTTTTTTTCTATTGGTGAATGGGCGGTGATTGAATTAATAGGTGCAGCTTGTTTGATGTAATTCTGATTAGTTTTGGATGTACCGGAATTATGCGAATATATGGAAATAACGAAAGAAGGTGGTACTACGTTTAAAGAAAAATGAAGGGGAAAGAACTGAACAACTAAAAATCTGTGTAGCCTTGTATTTTAAAGATTCTTTCAGGAATATGATGAAATATTGCATTCAAAAAGTTAAAAAAACTGGTTTTGTACGTTCGATTTGCATGGAAACAAGTTCAAAAAATTATGCGTATAAGGCAATTTAGTAATACGAATAGAAAGTCGGTCGAGCCCACAGACTTATCGTATACACGTCGTCTTTTTTAGAATAATTTGTTTTGCTAACTCTTGACTTGTAATTTTCCGGACTTACTTCCATGAAATCTATACACGTGCAACCAATAGTTTGTAATCAATTCAACAGAAAATTATTACCAAAGGATGAGGACATTAGAAACTATGAAATTCGCTTCTAGAATTTTCTCATTGAATACTAGTTTCAACTGTTGTCAAAACACAGACGTAGTATAAATAGTATCATCGATAAAATGGGTTATTAGAAATATGATTAACAAATTTAAAAAAATCGAATTAATCAATTAAATCGTTTTTTAATAAATTATTGTTTTGATTATATTAAAATTAAAAAAAAATAATTTATTAAGTTTATTTACATGTAAATATTTTTGAATGATTGCCTCATTAACTTTGATAAATTAATTTTTATTTATGTACCATGTATATTCGATTAAGTCAATGGACTTTAATAAAACGCCAATAATTCATCTGATGCAATATAAACATTTATATCGTAATTGAAACTAAACAACAAATAAATTATTTAGCACATTGATAATACTATCTTTTCTCTATATACAATAGAAATATTTATTTTTATTATTAAATGTATTGCAGAATAAAAATCAGACTTTAAACTATTACAGAACATAACAACATAATGATTAGGTCGAATTTTTTTAATACACTTTATTCAAAACAAGCTAAACAGCACATATTTATAGTAAATTTTTGCTTTCAGTTTCAATGATAAGGCGGCGTTCGGTTACGGAACGAGTATTCCGCCCAACAATAATGAAACGGATGAAAAGGATCTCGCCTCGAAAAAAGTCATTTTTTGTGTGCACGGCAAGCTTTCAGGATGCTGCACACTCGTCAAAGGAGGGACTGGAGAAGACTGCGCGCCCATTGATTTTCGACAAAACCCGACATTTTGTAAGTGCATAATTACTATTTACCTCTATAAATTATTTCATAATTTGCTATTATTTTTCAGTTAAAATCCCATTAAAAGACATAAGTGTATAAGAGTACATAAATATTTCAATAAGCAAGTGATAAAACTAAATATGATTTTTAATTATAACAATTAAATATTAAAATCAAATTAAGGATATATATTTAAAATTATACCACTTTTCAAACGAAATTGTTTTTTCTATAAATGTATGTTTTGGAGTAAATTTCATTAATCAATTAAATTACTTCATAGTAAATAAAATAAATAATAAATATAACTTAACACAATGACCTTAATATTATACAAAATTAAAATATTTCTTCGCAAACAAAAATAAAGATTTTAATTATTTATTCTTTTTAATTTATATTTAAAAACTTGATTTTCAATCATGCTTTCAAAAACTGTTAACAATATAATTTTAATACATTTCAATTATAAAATAAATAAATATTTTAGAAAGTATAAAAATATTTTGTATTTAAAATCAAAATCTTACCTATTAACAGCGATTAAGTCGATTTTTCACCAGATTCTCCATAATGGTGTGAAAAATATAAGTCTAAGTCCACTGAATCAGCTCTTCGAAAAGAATTATTACATGTATTGCTTTCATTTTGGCAATATTTTTCCTGTAAGAAGCTCTGATTAATCTAAATGTTCTAAAACATTTTTTAAAGATTGAAAATTAAATAATTGATTACCTTTTTATCGACTAAAACGATAAATTTTTTCCTGTGTGCACTGATGTAATCATTAAGATCACTTACAGATTTAAATCCAGTCTTTTGAGAAATATTCCGCCCAATTTCATAAGGAATTTTGCATCCTTTTTTGATCAAATCAAGCAGCCGTTCCGATCTTAATAATGTTGCAATATTCTATAATAGAATGCATTTATTTATGACCCATAAAGAACAAATTTTGTAACACTAAAAATTTAGAATTTTTTAAAAATAAGAATACAGTAAAATTTAAAATGATCAGCTTCTATAACACATCACTCCACTTTTCTTTTTATAATTTATTTTTAGATTCACATTATAAGTTTAATAATTCTACATTACTTTGAAACGCTATTATTTTTTCATAGTTAAGTCCTGCTACTATTTTTTTCAATAACAGTTTTTAACTTCTTAATTATTTTGAATAAGATTGGTTTTATTATGATTATTTCAAATAAGCTGATTACTTTATTCTTTTATTTTAATATGTTTTTCTGAAACTGAAATATAGTATACATACCTTATCGGACGCTATTTCAACATTTACTTTCTTTTTCATTCGCCTTGACAGCTTCTTACGCTTCTGTGGTTCCTTAAAATATAGTTAAAATTCATTGAATAAAGAATGCAACATTTTCATTCCCAATGTGAACAACTGTGTAAAGTTCAACAGAAAAAAAATTGATACTCACATCTTCACTGAGAATTTCAGGATGTATCTTATTCTTCTTGTACCTCTTAATCTTCTTTTGTACGCTCTGCAATCAAAATAAGCAAAACCTCTATTCAAAACCTTCACCAAAAACCTTAATAATCATAACACAAACCCTCCAAAAAATCTCTCCCAAACTTAACCTAAAACACCATTTAAATGGCCCAAAGCCCCGTGAACCCAACCTACACCCTCAAAACGACAGACAAAACGTCAACACAGACCCTGTACTTCGAGCTGATAACAGGCACGCGAAAATCGTCGTCCTTCTTCTCGGCCTGGGCCAGCAGGGGCTCCTTCAAATCGTTTGAATCCTGTGTCAGCTCATTCTCCGTCTCTTTCCTTGCCATTTCGCGGTATCGCGCCCGGGCGATCTGCGTGCACACTCGACGCCTGAATTTTTAAAGGGCCCAGCCCCCCCTCGCCAAAGCAAAAACGCGAAAACAAAAGCTAATCGACGAATTGTTTATACGCCAGCGCTGCGCCAGTCGAGCGACACCCTCGCTTTGTACACTACGGCTAACCGTTGACAGTCGAGAGCTGCATAATATAACGCGTGCGCGCGGCGAGAGACTGGCCAGCTGCAGCATATATGGGAAGAGCGGAGCGATGGGCCGCTGCGCATATAGGGCTGCCCCTCGCGCGCAGAGCGCAACTGTTGAATGAACAGGTCCAGACGTGAAAGCCGTGGTCCCATTGGCCGCCCGAAGTCGCGCGCCATTTTCGAACGTTTTGGAGTATTTGGGGGTTTTTGTATAGGGAGTTGGGTTGAGGGGGTTCGTTGGTTAGAGTTGTGTAGTTGGGTGGTTTGGTTGTGAATAATTTTGAGGGTATAGTTTTGATAAAGGCTGAAAGTGTTTATTTGAAAATAACGGTTTTATGAGTAACGTATCTTCACGCTTATAAAGACCCGGAATTTTTATTGATCATTTTTGCTTGCAGACGAGGACCATTGTCACAGGGAGCGAAACGAGGACGTCGACAAGAAGGCAAGAAAGAAGCTGATCATAGCCAGTGTACTATGCGTCATTTTCATGATAATGGAAATAGTCGGTAAGTCACTGCTTTATCCGCGCTGAAAACTTTCTAAATCTATTGTGTTGCGTCTCGATTGGCAAATAATTTTGATGACTGTTTCCGTTGAAATTATTAACAGGAGGAGTATGGTCAAACAGTTTAGCAATCGCCACGGATGCGGCTCACTTACTCACGGACTTTGCGTCATTCATGATATCGTTGTTCTCGATATGGGTGGCTAACAGGCCGGCGACCAAGAAAATGCCTTTCGGCTGGTATCGAGCTGAAGTACGTATACATTATATGCGCGTATATATATGCGCTCTTGGAATTTTCAGCGCGTTTTCGCGAATAGAGGTGTTTTAGACGTGACGTTTGCGTCCAAGGACAGATGCCTTTCTTTTTATTCAACGAAGAGAATAGAGCGTGATGTAATATTAATTGTTGCTGTAACGAAAGTTTTGCATTTGTTCGTAATTGATATCAGATTCGGAGAAGAATTCAGTTTGTGCGCCTGTGGGTAGTGGGTCGGTGTAATTAATAATTTTTTATAGAATTATTAGGTTAAATAATGATTATTACTATTATTGGATATAATTTTGTTTTTGATATACCAGTTGTAAAAATTCATCTTTATACATATGTTACATAATTGAGCAAATGAAATTTTTAGCACATTTCGTAAACACGCAAAAAAGCGGATTTTCCGCTTAAAAAGCTGTTTGTAGCGTAAGTGACGCATTCGTACATGCAAAATTTTGTTTACGCCCTTATATAATCTATAAAAATAGAATTTTAATGGCTATAAAAATAAAAAATCATTTGCCACCCGGTGATAATATTTTATGACCTTCAGGCGAAAATTACTATGATTAGGATATAATTATTAAGTGCAACATTAACATTAAAAATTATCAACAATTCAGTGCAAGTAGCACATAAAATTTGTATTATTATCGACAAAATTACGATTTTAAAAAAATCGATTTTTACAGGTCATTGGAGCATTGACATCCGTTTTGTTGATATGGGTAGTAACTGGTGTACTATTTTTCCTTGCGGTGGAGCGCATCATCAACAAGGATTTCGAGCTCGATGCAGGTGTAATGTTGATCACTTCAGCAGTCGGAGTGGCGGTCAATCTAGTGTTAGTATTGCATTAATATTTTTAAATTAAAACATTTCGAAATTTTTTCAGAATTTTAACTTTTAATCAAGAAATACGTTAAATCATATTATTCACGACATCGTAAATATCTGCTAGAGAAATAGTTACAAATAAATAAATATAATGAATTGTGAAAAACTAAGACATATTTACTCTCCGTATTAGTACACTTTACGCCTCTACAAAATTTTAGGTATCTATTTCGAAGTATCTATAAATAAAGTTTAATTGAATTTTTTTAGATAGTAAGAAAACTTTCAGATTGATGAGAAAAATGAAGAACATTTCAGTCAGATTTTATTCTTAGATGGTTCGAAATATTAACTTGAAATTTTGCAGAGAGATGGAGTATACCATTACGGAGGGCAACTATGTCTTTATTTTGTTTATATCGCAACATATTTCTTGTAAAAGTCAAAAAACTGTTTAATCTGCACAGTCGGTAACAGTAGGACTATTGGATCCTGATAGTTTAAAACAACTTTATTCGACCCTGCCATTCTTTTTTACATTTCAACATTTGCTTATATATAGTACATCAATGTATCTATCATTAATTAAACCCCGGCAAACACCTGCAACCAGAATTTTTTAAACCTTAACTAAAAATTGCCTTCGCTCTACATAAGAGCCAAACAACAAATCACACAAAAGCCCACTTCCGGACGACAATGCTTTCAATAACACCTAACTCTTTTTTTAAATAACCCAAATCCACCTGTGGTGACAACAATTTTTTCCATCCCCGGCAAACCGCAAACTTCTTACCGAACAGCACATCCAAAATACAAAAGCTCACCACAGACCGACCTTGCGAACCTCTTACACATAACTATCCGCATGTATCTCACGTAAACACATCCGAATTTCAGAATGGGCCTGACGCTGCACCAGCATGGCCACGGCCACAGTCACAGCCATGACCACGGCCATGACGATCACGATCACAGTCACGTCGAGCACAAGGACGAGAAGGTAGCCAACGGCAAATGCAGCTCCGAGGCTGAGGCGGCTGAAAAGAAAGCCGGCCGAGGCAAGCACAACATCAACGTCAGGGCGGCTTTCGTACACGTGCTCGGCGATTTTATTCAGAGCACTGGTGTATTCATTGCTGCGTTGGTCATTTACTTCAAGGTGGGTGTTTTGGGATGGGCGGTTGTTTGGGTTGGTGAAGGTATTGGTTGGAGTGCGGGTTTAATTTTGAAAGTGAGATTGTAGGTCTGTTTTGGAGTTTGTCTGTTGGGTGGAAATAATTTTGCGAATTGACATTTTTTGTGATTATTTTATGGTATTTGTGATATTCCAAAGGAAACGAAAAGAGATATATAGAATATCATTTGTATCTCAAATTTTAAATGCGTTTTAAAGAATGAAACAGTTTAACAGGAAACTAAACTTTATAATAATTCGTTAATTAAAAATATGATATCATTACTCTAATATCATAATAAAATCCGCATAATTATTTTTTATTAATTACGTTATTAAATAGATATGATTTTTTTAATTACACTTCAATATAGTTAAAAAATATTATACATCACGCAATAACAGCACACAAGTACTACAATCTCTATGAATACAAAGCTTATCTTTAAAACGAGGGTAGCAATCGCATTCACAGAGATACAATACCTCAGCACATACGAATTACATACAAAACTTTTCCATAAAACGCAATTCGAAATTCGATATTGAGCGCACAATGTAGAAAATGATATGCGCGTGTTCTTAATAAGCACTGCAGAAATTAGCGTTTTCACCGCTCTATGGTAAAGTACTAGCGCCGTTAACTAATTCGCATGCAAATTAGCAACGAAACAAAGCCATGTGGATTTGCGTCACGTTGATATGTTGATTACCCACCGCGATAGATCACGATCGAGCGCTCGCACTGTGTTCCTGCTGTTTTTTTTTTCTTTTAAGCTTTTTTTCTCACTTTTGCGTAATCGAATAAATACTTAACGAGGCAGCTGTTTTCTCGAGTGTATTAATACGTTATTGGCCGCTGGTCTTTTATTGAAGGATATTTCATTGAGCGCCGTGACGCGTAACAATGAAAATGCTCAGATTTTTTCCGGAAGCGATAAAGAGTATTGAAAAGAGTCAAAGGATATTTAAAAACTGACGGGCTTATTAATATTTATAAATAGATTCGAGTTTATTACAATTTTAAAGGAGTTCGAAGCCGTTGTTAATAGTTCAACAATTTTATGGATCACCGGTAATTGCTCCGTCAGTGATTTGCTCGATATATAAATATTGAAATTGTTGCGCAATAAATCCATGCAAATAGCGATATGGCTTGCCTCAATTTTCGTGTGCGTTTATTATTTAAATAGTAAAACAATACGACAATTATTGCCCATACACGGATTATTTACTAATTATCGCTTCTGCATTACGCAACGACAATAGAAAATTGCTCCGCTATCCAATTATGGACGAAATTATCTCGAAAATTGTAATTCCAATTACAAAACAGATTAGGTACAGGATGTATGTAATGTAATCAAGTTACAGCATGAATATTTATTTGTCGTGGCATTAGAGAGCGTAAAATCCAATGCATTTCGTATAACAAATCAACGTATATTTACATGGTATATATTATTGCTTGCAGCCGACTTGGACTATCATCGATCCGATCTGCACCTTCCTCTTCTCGGTCTTGGTCGTACTCACGACCGTGGCTATCATCAAGGACGTCATGAATGTCCTAATGGAGGGCACTCCGAAAGGATTCGAGTATTCGCAAGTGGAAAATACGTTTATGCAGATCGACGGTGTTGTCAAAGTTCACAATTTGCGAATATGGGCGCTGTCGCTGGATAAAACTGCTCTCTCGGCTCATCTTGCCATAAGTGAGTATGGCGTAGAGTGGAAATTGTTTTGGAAACGTCGATAGGTTTGAAAGTGAAAGTTTAAGTGTAAAAAATGCATCAGGGTTTTTTTACGCGTTACGATTTGTTGGGGACTGTTGCATAAGATACTTTTTGACGATGAAAAATTAGCTTGGAGAAACCGCATTAACAATTTTAGTTCTGCGTGTTAGCTGAATGTAAATGATTTTCCTTGAGCGTCGATATAGTTTTATTGTATTAAGAGTCTCGTTATCTGGAAAATTCAAAGTATAATTACACTTTGATTGAATTTGATATTTTATTTATTAAATGACGATGCTTCACCAATAAATAATCTCTAAGAATATTTAAGTTCTCATAATTAATTTTCATTTTTTTTTTTTTTACCATACTTAGAGCATTTAAAAATTAAAATTATTTGTAAATTAGTTGATTAAAAGGAATTATATAAATTAAAAATATATACGCATGTTTTCACATTAAATTTAATACAGGTGTACTATTAGTAAAGTTTTCGGAGTTCATTCATTGAAACAAACTAATGAACATAGAATTAAATATAATACAAAATTACATTAAATTTTATGAATGTATTAAAAATTTCATGAAAATTGCATTTAAATTGAGGTAATTACAGGGCCATATGAAATGTGGAAAATAATTCTCAAAGCTATGTAAAAGTATGATTATCTATTTCCAAATTAAAACATCAGATATAAAAACTGTAAATAGTAAAAAATCCATTTTTCTTTTCTCAAATATTACTTTAAATATGTGGATTTAGACAATAATTTTACGCAGTTTTGGGTGCTAGACCCTTTAATCGATTTAACTCGTCAATTATGCATTAATGTTCTTTTAATGTACATCGAAGATTTTACTTTCATTACCTGTATACTAAATTTAATGAACATGTTGGTAAGGAAGGATATCTGAGATTCTCCATAATCAATTATTTGATAAAAACTTTAGAAATAACAATACGAATTCATTAGTTCATTTCTATAGGCTAAATAATTTATTATTTACAATACACAGTTGAACTTAATTTATAAAACAAAAAAATACTTATCACATCAATATAATTTCAGGACCGGGAGTCAGTCCCCAAACGATCTTGCGCACGGCCACGAGAAACATTCACGACAAGTACAGCTTCTTCGAGATGACGCTCCAGATCGAGGAGTTCGACGAAAAAATGGAGAACTGCAAACAGTGCAAGCCGCCGCTGCAGTGATCGCCTCGTTACCTCGGCTGTTCCGTCCCGCAAATTGTACATACTTAAATACGCGCGCGGCAAGTGGGCTTCATTCCGTTTAGCGCGTAACAACCGTCGGCTGTGCCCAAATACGCCTGAAGAGTAATAGGAAAAAAAAACGGGTGAAAGCGAGAAATTTCGAATGGATGAAGCGATGCGTGAATGCAGAGGTGCTAAACGCTGAAATGGTAAATGAACGCACGCGTACAGAAGAAAAGCGTATACTATATACACACGTTCATGCAGTATTGACATTTTTAAAGACAGTAATAATAAAGTGCGATCGATGAGTAGGATTTTTTTTTTTGCATTTTAAAGATTTTTTTGAGTTTTGTGTGAGAGAAGAAAGAGTGGGAGAGAGAGACAGATAAAAGAGACAAAGCGTGAGTAAGAAGAAAGTATACGTGAGAATGACAATCTCAAACACGCGAATTGCACACCGAATAACGAGGAGAAAATTGCTGTTTGCCTTATCACGCGAGAATCGCGAAGGAGCTTCGCAGTGCGAACATTTTTTAAAGAAAACTTTTACGTGCACTTATTAGCTGCACGATAAACATTGCCTACTTTTGAGTGTGAGATCTCGCTGAGTTGACAGACATTATTTAAGATTATAAATCGATTCTTCTAGAAAAATGTGTAACAGATTACCAACTTTTAAACAAAAGTTTTTGCTAGTTGCATGACATCACTATTATTATACATAAATTACTTTCCATGCTACATTGTTCCTAAATTTATGTTCGTATTTAACTTAAGTTTTTAGTAAGATTAATAAAACTTATAATTCTACATATTTTATGGAGATTCAAATTTATTTTATTCTCGTAAATATGTTGTATGAAATTACTTTAAGAAGAAAAACAGATTGCAGAACAGATAAAATTTATTTTATGTATACTATAAAGTTACATTTAGAATAATTTGTATATATATATGAACTGATGATATATCCTCAAATAGAAAAGTGACCATTTTGAAAAATAAATATAAAATAAAACTTTTAGATTATTATACAAAACCAATTTTTTGATATTTAATAGAATCATTTATTTGCGGTTTAAAAATTCGCAGTTGATTGACTTATTAGTAGGAACTTGTATCAATAAATAAAAATTAAACTACGCCTTGCAAAAAATTATAAGCTGTACTTGTTATGGAGGTACCGAGAGGAACAGAAATCGTGAAAAACAATGACCAGTAAATGTTAACATTGATTGTACATACGTACTATATTCATTCTGTAATCTATCGTATTTTTACATATACATCAGTACTTATTATAATTTTATTCAAGGTTTTACAATGAAAATATTTTTGAATGAATATAAATGATACTTTAAATTAATAAATATTTTAAAATGTCATTATTGTTTATTTCTTTTTATTTATATTTTGTAATACTTATTGTTTTTTTTTTAGATTTTACAGATATTTTTTAAACATGAATTGAATTTTTGAAGTAGACGGGACCCTATCGAACGTCAACTATCTATAATATAAATTTTTCAATTTCTTAATTAATACAAAATATTTGCATCTGGAATTTTCAATTTATTATTTCCTTTTAAAAAGAATGTTTTAAAATGGATGGTTCTAAGAATGACTACTAAACATCGTCTACTAAAGTCATCGTTCTTCATATAGGGAAACTTATGCAGACGCTGAAGACTGTGTAGTCCTATCCTAGAGTGCACGAAAAATCATTTCTTTTTTTTTTGCTTGGCAGGCCGAAAGTACCACTTTTGCTTATTGCACCATATAACGAAGATTGTAATAACAACCTCACTAAGTACAAAAATAGTATACGAACCACGGAAGAAACAAAAAACACAGAAGCTTTTGGCTCGGGTACATTCTTTACTTTTGCTTTCTAGGTTTTATAATATATTGTTTACATTTTTATTTATTTGTTTTGAAAGAGGGTGAAACATTAAAACATTAAAATTTTAATTTTTTTCTTTTAATTAAAATTCCTTGCAAATGATAGATTCAAAATAGAAAATCGATTAAATTTTTTTTTTTTTTTTTAATACGAGAGATTACGTTGATCTATGTTCTTTTATTTTTATTTCGTGCATAAAACAGTTTCATTATGTAAAGTATTAAAAAAATCGATTTTTATATTTTATTAATTGAAAAGGAATATCAAAAAGTCAAAATAAGTAGATTAATTATTATTTATGACTTAAATTTTATAACAAATATAATTATCTATCAAATCTTAATATTATTAAAATTGAAATAATATTTGCAACAATTTCGCAGTAAAAATGAATGGACAAATAATTCTTTCTCCTTTATTCCGAGTATTCCTTTTAATTACAGTTTTAGGAACATCATCGTTTTATCTAATCTGAAATATTTGCAAGAACAAGGCAAATATTTCAGTCATTAGTACCTAATGCGATACACTGAACTAATGTCACGATACTGCTCCTTTTATCGCAGGTTTTGCTTTTGTGAGTATGAAATTTGTTTAAATCGTAATTTTGAGGCTTAAATTTGCATAGTGCCTTGGCTTTTCAGTGTTTTGTGAGTAAACAATTTTATGTATATTCTTATTAGCACTCTGTTAAAAGGTAGAATAAGAAAAAGACGATTTTTAAAATTGTGCGTTTTTTTATGTTTGCTAAGAATATACCGTCTTGGTCGGCCATCCTCTATATTCGTAGGTGTAAGTATTAATATATTTAAAAAGGAGGGACTGAAGCCATTGATTCTAGAAGAGAATAGTAGATATTTTTAAAGAAGACAAAACGGGCTGCTATTTTTCTTTTTTCTTAGAAGTCGATTCTGGTTTCTAAGAATAACCTCAGCAAAAAGTTCGATATTATGAAAAAAGCTATTCATAAATATCGGATTTTGATTTAAAAGTTTTAAACAAGTACTTAAATGAATTTAAATATTTATAAGTTTTGTATCTAAATTCTAATTAAAAACTAATCGCTAGAAAAAGGATGATGTTCCGTGCTGTACTTTATGTATGTACAAAAAATGTTTTTTTTAAGTAATATTTTAATATACTTTATAATTAATCGCGCACCGCGCGTTACTATTCAAATCTTCTTTCTTCAAAAAGTTTCAAGGCCCCGGTTTCAAAATCAAAATTTTAATATTTATGTATGCACTATTATATTCTCCGCGTCGAACAGCGAACGGTTCCACTAAATCATTGTTACCATACAACAAGTCAGAATTTTAAAAAAAGGAACCGCAATCGATTCCTATCCTCGCTCAAACAAAAGAAACTGCAAGCGCACCTCGATAATTAAAACGTCCGTACAAAACTACAAGATAAGAAATCTAATCACCAAAAATCTCCGATTAAGAAACGCGCCTACTGTCATGCACATTAACTATACCGCCATTAAAAAGGAACTCCCTCGTCCGTCAGTGTATAAGTATAATACACACAGCTCAATCCACGCCTGCAGCCAATGCTCCATATATTACCAAGGAAAAAACTCACTGCACACAGCCCACGTAAAAATCGATACACTCGCCGCTGGGATCTAGAAAAAAACCCCAACCAATACCAAACCCATACTCAACGCACAATCCGCAGTGCGATCCTAACATGGTCCAGCGTTCGCGTCCGATAACCTCACTTATTCGCTATATCCGCTCTCGGCGCTCATCCGCGAATCCGCGCGCACACCTACAGCATGTAGATTTTCCTCTCGCGATGCTATCGCTCTCTGGAAGCACGGCTCCGCGGCCCTGAAAATTTCATTGAACGAGCGAGTAGGCGAGCGCGCAAGAAGCAGGTGTCGCGCGCCGCTGGCTCGCCTCGCGTGTCGTAATATTCAGCTCTCGGCGCGCGCATTCCGCGCTCAACGTGGAAGTGTGCGTGTATACGTGTGTGAGTGTAGTGTATATACGGGGGATTCCCCCACCAGTGAGGTTCGGTGAGCGCAACAGGTTCTCCGCGGAGCGCGCAAGGTGAGTGTCCCAATTATTGGCCGGCATAGTGTACCGATCGCCGCCTGGAATTTCAGCAGCGCACGCGCGGCCTTTTAATTGAATTTGCCCCGATGTGCCGCGCGCGCTGTTTGATCGGGGTATTGATTGATTGAGTGCCGGAGCGCCGGCTATTTCGAGTGTCGGATGGTAGGTTGGCGATGGAGGGAGTTGGGGATTGATGGGGTCTTGTTGTTGTGAGGGTTTTGGGTGGCGGGTTTTTTTGGGGGTTTTAGATTGATGATTAGAGGAGAGGTGGTTGGCGTCGATCTGGGAGTTAGTTTGATGAGTTTTTGAGGTTAATTGGCGGTAGTAATGAAAATCTTTTTTCCGTGTAGGTTAATGAGCGATTTTCAGCGTGGTGAATTTTGGTAGGATATCTTGGTTGATAAAGACTGCAAGCAAAAATTGGAAGTGTTTATTTGATCTTTTTGGAATGTCGTGATGATATCGGATCGAAGAATGCGCTTAAGTAATTATATAATTTACTTAAGACCCCGCATTTCGCGATAACATGTATTAAGATATCTTTTCATTCATCGCTCTAACGTGAGAAAAATATTTACAATGAAATGCGATAAAGACACTAATAATAACTATGCCCAGGTGTAAACAAATTCATATTTAAGCGTAGCGCGTTGAATTTGACATGAGATTGAAAGGTTGATTTTATAGTTATATTTTTTCTTATAGCTTCGTATACTTATGTCATTAAAATAAAATTGTTTGCGCATGACTTGATTTAAAAATAATTTTTTTTATTCATAAGATAAAGACTAAAACGCTATTAGCATATCAAAGTCTGATTTTTAAAACAAAATCTTTAAAAAGTGATTAGCGAGTTTATCTTTCAATCAGTAACGTCACTTTTTAAGCACTTTCCGTTTCAATTGATGGATTTATTCAGAATCGTTTTATCATGCACAAAAGTGAGATCACGAAAAATCGACATTCTTTTTACGCTTTACTTCAAAATAAATGTTTAGCATAACGCAATCAAATGGAGTTATATGCTTTTGCAACAATGAAAATACGAAGATTGATTTGTGACTAAAATCTATTGAAAAAATGAGAAATCATGGTTTCCTTCCTTTTGATCGTGATGTAACATTCAGTTCACCTTTAAAACTAGTGAACTATGAAATTATTGTTACGAAAAGTCGGCTTCCAAGTAAAAGCATTACATCTGATCTAATCTTTAAAACCGTGATTTCTAAAGTCACCGTAATAGTTTGAATAACGCGACGAAAATGGGCAGTTCTTCAAATATTTGAATGAACTTTTTTCAACAGAAATTTAAAACTAATCTTTCGAACGTTCTACTACGATGTTATTAAGAGGCATCTTTAATGTTTTTATTCATTATTTAGTAATTAAAAAGATACTGTAAGATTGTAGTATATTCTTTGAATGTTTAAAAGAATAGTTTTAAACTTTGCTTAAAAACATATGAAACATTAATTTCAGGTAAATAAGAATTCTCACAAAAATAGATAGATCTAGCCGGTATTACAGTCTGTTAATAATATAGTACAAATAATTTAATATTATCTTTTAAAACTGTAAATTTGCTCCTGCTAATCAAAACATTATAAAATGAGTAAATTTAAGCAACATCCACCTTTAAATCACAGGGTTACTCAGCCTCTAAAACCGTCTCTAAAAACGCAATTGCATACTGCATTATACCTCGCAAATAACGAAAACCGGTTAACTAAGACCGAGTACCGCCTCCTTTAAATTTCAAAGATTCACTCGTGTATCAAACACGACGAGCACGAACTTTTTACCTCGCAGTAGGTATAAACATGACGTGTTTAATTGCCGGCGCAGGAAAAACCGCGCCGATTCTATCCGCTCTATTCGAGCGTAACAGCGATAATAAAAAAATCAACCATCAGATAACGGTATACGACCTCACCCCACCAATCACCAAAACATTAGCATATAAATCAAAAGACGTTCGATCAACGTCTAATCACCTACATAGGCCTATACCTCTCCTACATACAATCTCAATCTTAAAAAAAATCGCACACCTGTCATCCATACACACTTTCACACGGCGGATCCGCGCCTATGAGTCACGCGTTCGATTCCCGCCGATATATACCCGCGCCGAAAGTATCTCCGCGCGCTTCCCGGAAAGAAGACGAAAGTTCCCCAAATAAAGCTCTCATATACCCCGCAGCGGCAAAGAGAGGGCAAGATCCGCAAATCGCTTCCGGCGCTCGCCTTATTCGCCTCGCTACCGCTTTTTTCTTTAATATTAACAGCGCGTATTTATCATTCTATAGCAAAGAGCATCACCGCACACACACATAGCGAAAGGCGCGCTTTACGAATAAATAAACGGTACCCCTTCCTTCCGCAGGTCTCATTTTTTTTCCTTCTACCTAACACACCGCGGAGCCCCCCCCCCCCCTCTGCGGGAGCGCGCGGGCGAGCCGCCGAAGGCGCTTTTCTTCTTCTCTACCTCGCGCGCTCTCGCTCAGTGCGCGCTGGCACGCACACGCGCTCGCCACCGTTTCTACGATATACACACCTTGGCACGCGCCCGCGAGCTCACCTGTCTGTGTGTGTGTGTATTTCGCGCGTGCAGCAGGTATATACACACGCGCTGCAGTTCACGCCTAGATATCGCGTCGAGGCGGATATCTGCCTCTTTGAACTTCCCGCGCGTTGAGTTGTATTATAGTGCAGGTGCTTAGGGCTGCTGATTAGGGAGTGTGGTAATCTGTGTATATAATTTTTCACGAGTGTTGGAGTATAGTGTGCGGTGGGCCTCGCGAGTTTTACGCAGTTATCGAGCTGCTGTGTGTGTGTGCCGCGAGACCCGAACGTCTTGCACAGTCTGCTGCGTGCCGCGCGCGTGTGTATTCTTCTCTGGCTCATTAAATATTCGCGACACTTTTTTTTTCGAAAGCTGCGCGCTCGCGCCGCCGCGCCTCCGCGTTTATATTCGCTCGGGCGCTATATTACACCAGAAGGAAAAAACGGCGAGGAAGGAGGCAAGAGAGGAGAGAAACACAGACTCGGCGGAGAGTATACTTACTTACATATCGAGAAAAAATAACACGAGAAGAGAAACAGGTAGGGAGAGAGAGAGGGGAAGAGCGCGCCATAAGTAGAGAGTGGAAATATTTTCGTTCGCTCTCCGTAGCTTACAAGTGTGTGTGTCCGCGCGCGCGGGGGGCGGCCAATAAGCTGGAAAGGATGCCCGAGCACACGTCATTGACGAAGCCAAGGAATCCTCGTAAACAGCGGCGCTCCATTCATCTCCAGCACCCACGTTATTCTTCGCCCCTGCCGCAGGATTGATAGCCCGTGTGTACACGGCGCAGGACGAGGCGTACGGAGGAGGTTAGGTTTCGCAACCGAGGCGCCGTTCTCAGACAGCTTTTTTATATTTTTGGATATATAATTCGAGAGGAGATATATATACGTGCAAGCTGCGCTGCGCGCTTGCTTGTTTGTTTCACGGGGACGCCGATCGAAGGTAAAGAGAGACGCGGTTGTCGCGATTCTTGCATGCGTTTCTGTGTTTACTTTGGCTCTTTGTGCTCTCTGTCCTGATGCGTTCGCCTTGTTTTTCTCTCTCGCGTACACTCGCTTTTTCACACTATCCTGCGCGAGTAAGACTGATCGCTCCGGCGCACTCGGCTCTCCTTTTTTTTTTTTTTCTTGTCTGACGTTTCTCTCTCGCGCGCCTCGCGGCTCTTTGTTTTTTGCATTGTTGATTTGGCCACTCTTTTAGGTTGCGGAGACTAGACGAGAGAGAGAGGCCGTGGTTTCTCTCGGGGCTTTTTTTTCGGCGGGTATCCGGTGGAGACTGGCTGGCTTTTTTCTGGTTTTGCTTTCGGAGTTTTACCGACTTTTCCCTCTTTACCGAACTCTTGCTTTTCTTCGGCTCAGTTGCAAAAGATCGGCGCGCGCAAGGAGAGCTCTTTGCATCTGCATAAATTTACCTGAGGATTCTTGCTGCGAGGTATCCCATTAGTGTTACGTAACTGCAATTGTTTAACATCTCCATGAAGGTGTATTGCTAAACGTTCGCTAACAATGTGGCATGCATAAAAGTAAGAGGCGCTGCTTGATACGTTTCCTTTGAGTCGGTTAATGTTGCCATGTGTGTAAACTCATTTTATAGCTAACATTGTCCTTGATAAAAAGCTGATAAAACTCTTGATGTACGTAATACTCTCTGATATTTATACAAAGTTCTTTGAACCTGTCATTGTAACATTCCACTAACTTTCTCTTGAATTGGAGAAAACGTTTTTTTATCAGACTTACTAAAAATGCTGTTTTAATACATTTTATTGTTTTGACGTTTTTAGGAACTAAAAATGCTGACACTGTTAAAAACTTACTTAACATTCAAGGTGCATGATGAGTGCTAATGAGTGAAACTCACTGACCAATTTTTTATGTCACTCTAATAAAAATATAAGTTATTTAAAATGGAAAGAAGTCATGCTTCCAATTTTAGTGGAACTAACACAAATCCACATGAGTGCTGGGAAGTTTATCAAAAGGTTTTAGAAGAAACAAAAACATTAGATGATTATCTTGATGAAGAATGTAGTCCAAGAAGTTTTGATGGTGTGTAAATAAAAAAATATCTATCATTTCATAAATTATAATGCATGATAAACTTAATGTAATTAATGCCTCAATTATTATTTAGAAGGAGAAGAGGAAGCAGAGTGGTTGCGGGCAGCTGGCTTAGGGGAGCTCACCGAACCATGGAAAGAAGGCAGAGAGATTCAGCCAGAAGAATTAGGTGCAGCACTGCGTCCATTATCGCGTGCACAGGCTGAAGCAGTTAAACGGCGTGTGCGTTCACTTAATCATACTGTAAAACAGCGTTATAATCAACGACAGAGAGTACGCAAACCAGATATCAGAGATGTTTTTAAAGATGCTGAGGTTAGTGTCAATTAATTTTTGTTTTTTCAATTAATATTATTTTTTAAATATTTTATTTATTTATTTATTATCTTTAGGCCTCAAGTACTGGTACGAGATCACGAAGTGCAACTCCTGATTCACTTGATTCAGTCTCTGCAGAAACACCAGAGAGTGCATCCCCTCCCTCTCCTCCAACTGTTACTGTAATTACACCACATCATGGGAGGTAAGAAATTTATATTTAAAATTTTTACTAAAATCAATCCTCTGTTATTGCACAATAATTTGTTAAAAAGTTTAAAATGATTTTAAATAAGATCTCATTTATTTCTATTTATTTTATACATAACTCTGAGTAAAAAAGTGTAGTTGCTTAGTTTATTAATAAATGTTATATTTTTCTATTTTAGTTCTAATGTTCCAAGTTTTGTATCAATGTTTCATCGAAATTTGAATGAAAACAAAGAAGGAGTACGCAGGTTACCTAGTGCCCCTTCAGTATCTTCTAATACAACTTCAAATTCAAATACAACAGTTTTACCTGTCCAAGAAATCTTTCGACGTTCTGGTCATTGGTCTCATCGAGGTGATGTTGCTGGTGGAGATTCTGGTAAAAATCGTTATACATTTAATTTTTAATTTATGTTAAACATTTACATAAATTCATTGAGATTACTATTGCAGAAGGAATAAAATTAACGGCTTATCAAAGATTGGGAACAATTCATTTATCTCGGCCAACTATTCAAAGGTTTAGTGGTAGTGATCCAAGTGAAGTTGCCAATGCAGATTCTGAATCTACAGAAAAATTAAGCCCTCCAAAAGATTCCAGCTTAAGGTATTTTCCGAATTTATACTTTATCTCTTCTAAAAAATGTTACTTAAAATAACGTTTCCAATATTTTTAGAAGAAGTTCTGGTAGCCATGCAACAGTCACTCGAAGTCATAGTAGTTTAGTAAGTCACAGTTCATCAAGACCAAGAGAAGAAAATATAATAACGCGTCCTCTAAACCGAACGTCGTCGCATGGACACTTGAGCTTTGAAGAAATGTGTAGAGCAAATGAAACAAAAAGTCAGGATTGGGATTCTAATGATCTTTCTCTTGATGATGGTTATACGCAGCAAGGGATAGAATTATTATCACAACGAGATCTTACCAGACTTCAACCATTATTGTGGCTTGAACTTACAGCAGTGTTTGATAAATATAATTTACCTCTTGTAAGAAGAAAGCCTAATAAACGAAGAAGAAAATGTAAGTATAAAAGATGTAACTAATAATCACTAGCTTGAAAACTATTTTAAATGGCTTGTGTAAGGAAACTTTATTTTATGAATGCTTATTTAATATATTTTTTTTAGCTGGTAATTTATTTGGTGTGTCTTTATCTACCTTGCTTCTTAGAGATAATCAGTTAACAAGTGAAGAAAGCAATATACCACTGGTGTTCCAAAAGATTCTTCACGAATTGACTACTAGAGGAGTTAAAGAGGAAGGAATCCTTCGAGTTGGCGGTCACAAACAAAAAGTTGGTACAATTTATTTATTGAAGATCAAAATTGAGCTTTTAAAACTAATAATTAATTACTTGACACTTAGGTTGAAACATTATGCACAGAATTAGAAACAGATTTTTATTGTAAGCCTAAGGATATGGATAAACTTTTTAAGCGTACTCCGTGCCATGATTTATCAGTGGTCCTCAAGAAGTTGTTGCGAGATTTACCACAGCCACTACTTACTGTAGAACTCATAGATGCCTTTTACCAAACACATGGTACGCATATTTATATTTTTTATTTTGATTTTAGTGAATTTATTTTTATAACTAAAACATATCTTTAATTTTAGGTGTTAAGAATCCTACCGATCTCTCATATTCTTTAAATCTTTTGGTGCTATTACTTCCAGTTGAGCATCGTTGTACTTTAAGAGCTCTATTAGCTTTTCTTAAACTTGTTATAGAAAATCAAGGCTCAAACAAAATGTCAATTCACAATGTAGCCATGATAGTGGCTCCTTCATTATTCCCACCGCGTTATATTTATCCCAGGGATCGAACTGATTTAAGTGCTCAAGTAAACATGGCGGCTGTGTGCTGTCAAGTGACTGAAGCTATACTCATACATTTCGACAGATTATGGGATGTGCCAAGTGAACTGATTAATCAGCTTCGAAGGCAAGCCAAAGAAGAAAGATATAGAAAATTTAAGAAAAAGTATTATTGATAATACTTTGCTATCATTAGTCACTTAAAGTGACAATAAGTGCTCTTACAAATGTTGCAACATCAGTGCCTTCTTTCTCTTTGTAAAACATTCGTTGAATGGAAAATTGAGTTTAGAAAGCAATTAATAGTTGCATATATTTCGTGAACTTCTCATATTGATCTTTTTCTACATTGATCTGTTGATCTTTTGATCAATCATGTAAACTTTATTGACATCGAGCCTTACTCAGATTACTGTACTCTTTATATTCATGTTTTTTGTAGAATTTTATAACTACTAGTGCAATAACTTTTTTAAAAAGTATAAATAATCCAAATTTCAATTTAAATATATAAATATGTCAAATAAAATTGACATTAAAAGAATAATATTTTCTAAAGTATTAAATAAGTACTTTATTTATTGAACATAGATAACTTAAGTGATTTTGAGCTTAAGAAATATGTATGTTACTTTTTACAATTCTAATTATTGGCCTATGCAACGAATTAAAAACGTACTTTATAAATAATTGAAAGGCCTCTTCGATTAGTATTAGTAATATTTATTATTTACTTATATTTTAATACCAAGACTAATTTCTCCAACTACCTGAAAAAAGTGCTCAATAGAGCAATAATCTCCTTACTCAATGGTGCATTACTTTGAATGACTCAAAATAGTCTATACAGAAATTGTATTGTTCACATTATGTTACATGCAATTGTATTATTTATTAGATCTAACGAAAACAAAACGGTGTTCAATATAACTTTTTTTTTTTCAACTTTTCAATTTTTATAGTAAATAAACCAGCAAATGCTCAGATTATTGTTATATAAACGTTTCATTGTATAGATTGTATGTAATTATTGATAAAATTAATTTCTTGTTTAATGAAATTGTTTCGTGTATCATTTCCACTTAGGCATTGTAACATGTAATAATCTTAATTTTCACGCCATATTAATTTAAGGAAATGTAAATAGAATTCTTAATTTGTTACAAGTTAATAAAGTGCCAAAGAAAAAGTAATAAATTTATGTTTTTCATTTCACCTATTGTTTACTTTTTGTAGATAATAGTGTACTACTTTATATATTTCTCATACAAATTTGTTAATTTTTGACTGTTTATATAAATTTTTAATTTTTAAAAGTAAGCAGTTTATTTTTTACTAAAAAATATTGATCTAATCTAAAAAAAATTATGAATATTTTTTAATAATGTTTTAATTAATTAAATTAAATATGCAACACCCCTAGTATTCTTATAAAAATAATAGTTCATTGTTTAACGAGTGAGGTATAGTTGCCAATAACGCACGCGCGCATAGAAAAAACAATACACGCTCGGGCGTGAGTTATGAAAATAACGTGCGTAATCGGCTATTTTCCGCACGCACAACAAAAGCGTAACGGGGCACATTACTGTTCCGTTCACGAGAGAGGACCATTACATCTGAGAGCGGCAGATTTTAAGCTGTCCGCGCAGAATTTGGAAAATCGATGAGGTACGCCTCTACATCGCAGTATCGTTGATGTAGATGACGTCCCAGGTGGGATTTGATTCTGTAGCTGTTAGAGAGCTGGATCCGATAGAGATTTCGTATAACTTTGATTTTTGTATACAATCCTCCATACAATAGTCTATGCCGTAAAGGTTTCACTAAATTCTTTTTAGCGTATATCAAGTTTGACAAAGTTATTATAACTAGCAAAACTCTAGGTATCCGGGGAAGTAAGATCAATAATCGGAACGGCCAAGCTAATTGAGGACGCGTTGGATGATGTAGATGATTTATGCGTCAACTCCTAAAGCGTTACCAGAATATTTAATAAAGCAAGTTGCCCTGATTTAACATTGGCATCGGCCAATGTCTTCGACGTGGTCTCCCGGAGAGTTGATGATAATAACTCCATGGGAAGCGATCATTTTCCGGTTAGAATATCTTTGCTACAGATTCAGAAATTTGTCAGTAAGTACTGTCTCCCTCATGGTCAGCGCAAAGTACATAGAAATTTAGAGAACACATAGCTGACCGATTTTGACTCTTAATTCCTTAAGCATAATTAAAATGTACTTTTTCATTGCTATAACGTAAGGAACGTTGTATTCAATTTAATTGATTCTGGCTTTGAAATCAAACTCTTCTGGATTCCGAGTTACCAATAAATGCTCTCAGCAATGAAGACGCGGATAGAATAGATTTCAATAAATTTTTCTATTCGGACGCAGTTCAAATCATAGTCGCATTTTTATACTGAAGGATATGAAGAGATTCCTGAGATAGTATGGCATGGTAAGACTCGGTAGAAAATTTATGTACAATCGTAGAGAATTTTTCTTTACCCCTTGGTTCGCTAACTTTAAACTTAATAGAAGCAAAATTTGTATAATAATCAAAATTTTTGCAGAATTTTTAATGACGATTCATGCATATGTAACAAAGACAGCGAATCTTTAAACCATCTGATTTGGTATTGCAAAAATTTTAGAAATGAAAGGTTCAATTTTATCAATGATATACGCGGATTGTAAGTAGAAGTGGAAGATGATACTAGCCTTAAGTGTCTCAAAAATAAATTAAATGTTGCGTTTAGAATCATTAGTTTCATAATTTCTTGCAATATAGTTGTTTAAATTACTAATTTTAAATTATAACAATTCATTTTACTCTGTGTGTGTGTGTGTGTGTGTGTGTGTGTATGTGTGTGCGAGCCTGCGCGCGCGTGTTTGTGCGTGTGTGCACTGTGTGTGTGCGTGCGTGTCCCTGGAAACAAATCCATATCAATACTGCTGCAATTCTGCTGCAATTCGCGTGCGAAGCAGAAAATTGCAGCAGACTATGCGTGGTCTACTTCCGATTCCGATCGCAATTCTGATGAAGAAAAATTGCAATGGATACGGGCGGCAGTATATTGCGTTATACTGATGGATGAGAAGTGCGTTCATAGAATCACGAAAGATTCACGTATGTAAGTAGCAGAATTTCGGCATAAGTACTGCAAAACTAGCAGCAAATCTACGAAATAGAATTGCGACAGAATCTTACAGAAGTTAAGTATATCAGGGTTGTATACAGGTATTAATAATTACATGATGCACTTGTGCATCCAACAGAATTCTGTCAGAATGGCGTCATGAAATTGCAGCAGATGCGTGAAGCAGAATTGAACATGAAATCGGAAGTAGACCACGCATAGTCTGCTGCAATCGCAGTGCGTCAGATTTT